>JAIPRL010002429.1:0-60207 GCA_025469235.1 Pemphigus obesinymphae | reverse complement strand
TAAAATAAATAAATAAATTACTTATTTTAAATCATTCATTCTTATATCGAACACTAAGTAATTGGAGGAATTTTTTTTAAATATCACGGCAATGATATCTTAACTCTAAATTAAACCGTTATAGAGCATTAGCTGTGCCAGATTTCCATTTATGAAACTTTTGCGACCCGTTCCCCACTACTCCCTCCATCTAAGCGATACCAGTCCATAGTATCTTAGTCCGTGCTAAAAACCATTTTACGTTACCCCGATGAAAATAAACCGGCAGGAGCGTTCGCATCAGTGGCCACTTTTCATTCTCCCGACTATATATAGCTTCCACTTTGCGCTCATAATCTAAAAATACGTTTTTGTACTCAGTTCAGTTAATTATAATATTTATTTTTATTTATTTTTTTTTTTTTTGTTCGTTTTAACTTCAAACCCAATGGGTTAATGTTATTTTTCTTTGACTATAAACTTTCAACTAAATATTTTTAGTTTGACTTAACTATAATAATATGTCACTTAAATTGTTCATTACAACCGTGCAATAAAAATATTTATCAGCCCATATATAAACAATGAAAAACTAAAATGAAAATAAAAATTAATTTTATATTAAAATAGTTTTCAATCAGATATAAGTACACAGTTTTACGTTAGTGGTGTCTTATATTATACGTATACATAATAATCATATTCATTAATACAATTTCGTTTTTAACTCGACGATTATTAACTTTGAACAAATTAACTTGTGATAAATGTTATGAGTATGTAGTTTTAATAATAGGTATATTTGTTACACATATATTTTTGTTAATATTTTTGATAAAAAAAAAGAGATATATATATATATATATAGTCCATAAATAGTAATATTATAAGTGGAATTAATATTATTTTGAATGTTTCCTATACATTAATTGTCAAAATTAATTAAAATAAATCGACTTAGTGAACTTTGACATAAAAAAAAAACTATTACTATTTAGGTATTAAAAATTGAATTTCATTTTTAAAAATATAAACAGTTACATATTTTCAATTTTGATAAAATTAAATTAACTTATAATTTATAGTACAAATCCAGTTAAGTAACAGTAAACTGTCTTCAATAATGGGTTTACCAATTATGAATTATTAATAATACATTATACCAATATCATTTAGTATATATTTATAGTTATAAAAGTTACTTTGTTTTAATTATATAGAATATAGAGCATAAAATTTAAATTAATTAATGATAAGAGGTAATTAATTAAAAAAAAAAAATTCGTCAAGATACTCGGTTCTAGGACAGTATAGTCAATTATTAGTATTTTAAATTTGAAAGCAAAGATAAATTATTCCATTAAAAAGACAATTCTGAGTAAGTAGGTACCTATATTATTAATTTAAAAGAAATATGCAACAATAACAATTTTATTCGTTGTTTTGTTATTTCCCCTGCAGTTATTACCCGTTTGAAGTATTATTTTGCTATCAGAAAAGTTTTTTACTCCAAAACTCCTATTCTACTCCTAAAATGTAATAATAATAAAAATGTATTATATATACATAAAAAATGAAAAACATCATCTTAAAATCAATACGTTCCTCACATCGTTCAGAATCTAAAAATAAATAATTTTATTATAACGCATATACACTTTTATTACAGATTTTACTGTTAAATTATACAATTAGGATAATTCATTAATTAATATACCAATAACTACAGTTCAATAACACTAATATTTTGATACAATTTTATTTATTTACAGTATAATCAAATTTAAATAAAAGTAATATAATTATATACATACTATTTTTATAATTTAATTTATTAATCTAATTTTCAGAATATCAATTATTATAGTAGCTATTCACCTTTTTTTTAAATTTAATATTTAAAATTTTTATTTTTTAAATAACCCTGTTAATTAAAACTTGTATATATTTCTAAAATAGTATTCCTACTTTGAATAATTTATAAATATTAAATATAGGAGTATATTTAAGTAAGTTATACATATAAGAGTAATAAGTTAATAAGTATTTAGTATTTAAATGACAAAGCATTGTAGTGGAATTAAAAAAAAATGTTTTCTTCGTTTTATGATTTATTGAACAATATAATTTGGAAGAAAATTATAGTACCAATTTTATATGCATTTGTATATTTAAGCCATACATATAGAAACATATTACTAATATGTACTAGGTATAGGTAATATATAATACTATGTAAGTATATTATACAAACTTTATTTAAAGTTAATTTTTTAATTTTTCATCATTTGTCACTTTATTAGGCAAATTATTTTGTATTACATTGATGTATAAATTGAACTATATTTATTAGTTTTATAACCAGTTTTTAATATTTTCCTAATATGTATTTCAAGTAAAAAATGTTAATAAATCATTTCAAGTGGTAGTTATTTCGAGTATAAACTATTTAGTTAGGTAACGGATGAGTGTGTATTAAAATAATTCTAATTTTATATTAAAAATTTATGAACAACGATCACTTCGAAATTCGAATAACTAATATATACTATACAAACAAACTAAAATCAACGATATATTCGTATATAAACACGAGATCATAACGATAAGTGTACTGTTTTCGTTATTATTTTAAATAGGTATTTATGTAGTGCATTTTATATACCTAATATAATTGCATATTTTGATAGTTTATTTTACATGTATCTGTTCCTAGATGCTAGTTCTAAGTTAAAATTTTACATATTATTTAGGATAAAATTATACGTAATTTAGAAATCATAATATTAAAAGCCATTCAGGTCATAAACGTGCAAACCGATGAAACAAAATTGTGCTTCTGACCGACACGATCGAAAATTGGACGTCTAAAAGTAACTAATCGAATAAATATCCCATCAGGATCTCTTTACCGTAAAACTCCTAGTCGATTCTTTTTACCTCAGAAAGTGTATACATACAAAAATGAAAAACAAATCATTGCTACGCTTATAATCTAAAATAATAATCGGTAAACTTCTTTTTTTGCATTTGTATAACCAAAATGTATGGAAAGTCTTAACAATAACAACAATCCTTCGACTTCGTGTCCGAATTATATTTAGTGACACCCACATATATATATACTCGGTCACAATTCTCAGTGTTGACCTACATGTTTTCACCAATAAACTTATACATATATTTGTATTTTTTTTTTTTTTTTTATGGTTATGGTTTGTATAGATACGATTTTTTTCATTTTTTTTATGTGTTTTATCACTCTTTCTTTTTTTCCATTCATGTAATTCTATACGGTAGAAGTTTCGTGGATCATTAGGAGACTTTAAGCCAGATGTAGATAATCTATAGCTTTATACGTGCGTATAAAATCCGATTTTGTTGATAATTGTTCTCAACTAGTGTCTAGTAACTAGTATACATCATAAAACAAACAAATTAGGTAAATTAGATACGAATTAAGCGTATAATACAAATTACAATTAACACTTTCCGCATTAACATTTTTAAAGTTTATAATATATTGACGTATACAATTTAGTAAATCACAAATGGTAATCGACAAAAATATTTAAATACAAATTTGACATAAAAACCATAATATTAAATTACGTTTTTTATAGGGCGGGACCATTTTCATTCCAAAAATCAGATTCCATTTTCCTCCACTGTCCATTTCCCTTCAAAAATATAAATAAAAATTCCTTTTTCCTCCAAAAATAAAATACCACTTTTCTCCACTTTCCGTTTTCTTCCAAATATATTTTTCAACGGTCATACCTAAATGGACAATCATTGTAATAGAATATATAAAATTAAAATTTTTATATAATTACCTACTTACCCACAACTAATTTTAATATAACAAATATTTTTGGAAATGCATTTTTTTACTATTTTCCTTTAATATTACACAGGTAATGAAAATAAAAATATATAGTAATTATAAATAATTATTATTTTGTTTTTACGCATTTTTTGTTTTTATTCTTTATTCTTCTACATATTTATATAATATTAAATTTAATAATATACTGGAATATATATTATCCGAAAATCAAGAATTGGGATATTTGTTCAAAAACAGTAAGTATACTAATGTAACGGTAAATTATTATTTAAAAATGGATAATCGAGAAGTGCATATATGGTTATTAGTCAGTGGAGGAAATTAGAAAATTGAGAAATGCATATATGGTCAGTAGAGGAAAATGGAATCAAATTTTTGGAGGAAAATGGCTACGGCCTTTTTATATGTATTAACTTTATTCAAAAACTCACTACATTCCTGTACGATGACGTTGTTTATAAGGACCATTATTCCATATATAAATAATTATCAAATTTATTCAAAATTTTAGATTTAATTTAAAATTTTTTCAAATCGTTACCATTTAATATTTAACTCGAGTAGATGATAAAACAATATGTTTTTATTTTTTCTTACCTCTTCTTGGTAAATATGTCAAAAGCATATTCATGTCAAAAAGTACACAATTTCAAAAAACATCATATTTTCGAAACAATTAATGACGATTAACACTTAAAATTAAGTTAGAATACTAATTATCCATTACACTTACTACAGCTCTTTGGAAAATGTAATCCATTCGTTTTAATACCATGAAAATGGAGTGAGGATTTTTCTATTAAAAGTAAAAATTATTACTATAACATTCAATAAAATTTAAAATTTTATAAAATAATAATATAGCTGGTATACCTAACTAAGAATATTTGTTCCGGAGCTCCAAATGTGGTTATATATGGCAAAAAAGATAATGATGGACAAATTTCTGATGAGTCTGAACAACAAATTTCCAAAAATTCACAAAATGTAGAGTATAGTAGGTATGTACACTTGACAGCATAATAAAATATTAAAGATATGTTTTGCTTCAATTTTAAGTTTTACTCAATGGTATTGGACACTGGTATAGTAAAAAAAAAATTATAAATAGTATTATTAATGTTTTTATTTTATTTTCAAAAGTAAAGTGGCATGTATCTCAAAATTAAGGCATATTAGTATATTACATTTCTGATATTTTATTATATTGCTTATTCACTACGTATTATGATGTACTATGTACTATGTAATTTGGGAAATTTTTTTAGATTTATCAGAGTTTTGGACATATAAAAGTAGCGTATTACCATAAATGGTTTTATATATCCACTTATTAATAAATGTTTGTAGTAAAAAATTTGGAAAATCAAAATTTATTTTTTAAAGTTATTTAGTTTTTTCATTTTTTATTTTAGATAATTTAGGTTTCTAAACATACGTTTAGACACATTATATTCCTGTTGTGCCCGTCCGTCCCAGACCGTTCATCTATAGTTACAAGTACTTAATTACAATTATTGATTTAGTTATTAGGTTGATATAATATTTTTATTACATAGTTACAAGGAATATTGTTAATTTAGTTATAATTAATATCGGTTTAGTAATTTGATAAATAATTTTAAAACTGACCTACAGAAAATATACAACATGCATAAAATGTTTAATAAAAGTTTTTAGTCGAATTCAAATTCATTTCAAAATGTTATTAAAAGTTTTAAATAATTATAACTTGCAAGTCAAAATATCAATTTACGTTTATTAATATAATCATCTAAATTATTTAGCATTGTTTCGTGAAAATTGTGTATGTAGGTATTTAATGTACATTTTTAAAAAAAATTAAGATCAAACTAATTATTTAATAGTTTAAAACTTAAATTCACATTTTTCATATTATTTTTAGAGGAAAAATGTTATGCATTTTTAAATTATGTGTTTTTAAAATGGTTTTTGTTACAACAATTGGTTTTCTTGAAAAAAACATGCGCCTATTTTAGAAAAAAAATTTCAATACATCCTCACAATAAAAAATTACACTTAATAAATATAAAATACATATTTTATACATGACAAAGATCAAAGTTATAAAAAAACTAAACTAATTGTCGAACATAATATATTTAATTATTTACACATAATTAGGCAATATTTTGAACTATTTAAATATTATACATAAAACAATTAAAAATAGGTTGGTTATCATTAGTAATTCATTGTTAAGAAGGTGTACTTACCCCTGAAAAATGCACTACGTTATATATTTTGTTTCCTAAATATTATTTATTTATTATTTATATTATTTGTACCTATATTTATCATGTAATTAATTATCCAAACAATAATTTTCGATTTATTTTTTGAAAAAAGTTTCCACTTCATATAAATTTTTGTTTGTTATATTCATTATTTTAATATTATAATACACAGACTATATATATTATTTTTATATTTTTATAGGCTATTGTATAATATTTAAGTAATTAATTATATTAATTAAATGTATTGTTTATTTTTTTTTATTACTTTCGTTATTATACAACCGTAAATGTGTTGTATAAATATATTTCGTTTATAAAAAATAAAAAGTTTCTATAATACTGTGCTTATAACTTTTAGGTATGTTTTTTTATGTCACATACCTATACATATTCGTAGGAAGTAATTTAATACAGTAAATCAGAGAATTCGACTCTACTCTTTCTATTATGTTAAACATCATAAATGAAAGTCATTCGGTCTATTCTTTATTTTAAAATAATAATAACAACACTATCACTCGGACATAATAATATATGATTTGAATGTTTCTGATAAATAAACTTTCTTTTAAATGGAAATATGACTTCACCTAGTCCTTACAACTGGATTTGATTGAAGAAATTTCTATTTCCAGAAAAAGCTAAAAATACCATTAGGGTTTGAACAATCACATAAAAAAAATGACCAGCGAACACGTTTATAATATAAATATTAGTATTTGTGCCTAGAAGTATAGAGAACATTTGGGTATATATACGCATTTAGATTTTAGATTCAATCTTTTATCACAAAAATATTAGGTAACAAATTAATTTAGCGTTTGAGTACATCACATATTTTGTAAGTTAATTTGTATTTCTATTTTTTCATTTGTTTTTAAGCGATTATCAACAGGGGTGAGGGTTTTGACCCTTGAAACTACACAACTTTGTCCATTTTAAAAATTTTAAATTAGCAAATTTATATTTCATAAATTATGAAAGGAATGACTGAAATAAGGTATCGTATAATATGACGTTTTGTACTGTAGGCATGATATTATATTATGTTAAATTTATAATCTGAATATATGATAAAGATAATGACTTAAATGAGTGCAGTAAATGTGTTTCATTTAATTTAGAAAAATTTTTTAAACATATAGTTGAATAAATCGAATAATTTATACATAAAGTGAGTAAAATGTATTCTGTGATTTATTTTGTACCCAAACGTGCCTTGTGTTATATAATATGTACCTACCCATAATTATTCTATAAATTCTCAGATATTTGAGTAAATAACAATATTATTCCCTTGTGTTGTTATTCGATGAACCTACCTAAATGTTATGTTAATATGTACATAACTGTTTTATAGCCGAAAATATAAATAAAAAATAAGAATTAAATATAAGTTAATAACATAAAGAAAATAAAGGTTGAAACATTCAATGGTAGTGAATTACATTATTATATTTAGTCAAATTTGCTACACCTACTCTGTACTTGTATTAAATATAGAAATTCAAGTAAATAGTTTACGTAAATGTATAAATATTAAATAGTCACATGTTTAAGGAAAAATTGAATCCAAAAATATGTCATATGGAATTGGCGGATAGGGGTAAATAAAATCGAAAGTCGGTGGTCGGTCAAAGAACATTCAGAAATTATTATTTTCAACAAGTACCTGCTCATATAAGATAAAACCCATAAATTGTCATCGAAAAATATTGTTTGATAGTATAATTAACCAAAAATAATTAGGTATAATTGTTATATCTTAATAATTAACGCGGAAGAATTAACTATTTATTATTTACTAGATTAAAAATGTCTGCGTTTACATGTTTTTTTTTTTTTTTTGGTTTTAACCCTTTTAGTGCATTTTGCATTGGAACATCCACAGGCCCAGGCTTATTTTTTATTTTTTCCCCCTATCTCCTTCTATTTTTTGTATACGACCTGGCACCCAAAAAAACTATTTGCAAAAACAAAAGATGTAATATATTGATTAATTACAGAGTATATAATATAGTAAATATGAAATAAATAATAATTAATTCCTTTGGAAATTATATATCTAGTACCTACATTATGGAACAAGTCTTCAAATTGTGCAATTATATTACTATACTTACTTTTAATTTCTTTTTTGAATTCAACAAACTTCTTAAAGTATAACAGGAAATTGCATTTTATATCTACGGTAACGGGTAAGGTCTATAAATTAAATTTAGTATAGAATTTTATGTTAGATATTTTTATTTTATAGTAAACTAATATAATCATGAAATAATTATTCATGTAAATATTAAAATAATTTCAATAAAACTAATAAGATTGCTTGCAATTTACATAATAAATATACATTGCGTGACAAAAAAATCTTCTAAATGTTATAAACAGAGCTGTAAATTAATGCACTAAAAATTTTTGCACATAATATGCAATTTTAAATGGGAAAATATATTTTAAAATATGCACTAATAAAGCCAGACATATTCATAATACTATGCAAAATACATTTTTTTTTTTTTATTATATATATATATTAGAACACACAGACTTCGAATTTGCAAATAATTCTGTGTCCATTATCGATGTGACAAATTATACTGATTTAGGGCACCTAAATTTAGGACCTATCCAGCCTGTATTAACGGTAGGTAATTATATTAAAAACAAATATAAGTAAAAGTATAACTAAATGACTTATCAATAAAACTGTATTTTCAATGTTACGTGAGAAAATAAAATAAAATGTCTCCCCATATAAAACCTATTTAGGAGGTGAAAATTGTAATGAAAAATAAACAGATACCTAACTGAAATATATATTAAATAAGTGTCCATCAAAAAAGCATAGTGTTATTTTACTTTTTAGATTTTGATAAGCTTCAAATTTAGTAAATGATTTTTTTCTAATTTTTAATCTATAATTTATTCATTTTTCATGTTAATATATTATGATTTGATTTATTAGTTATTTTTATTACAAGTAGTCTGTCGTCAATGGTGATGAATGATATGTATAATGTTAAATTATATTAACATATTTATAAATTAAATTCAACATTATTATAAAATAGAAAATGTTATTATCGAGCTCAGCGAAAACATTTTTTTTAGTTGGTACCTAATTATTTGTAGGTACCTATATAGTCTTAGCCGCCCCCCCCCCCCAATAATTCAAAACCAATTTCCCCCAATGGTGGTGACTAGTATAAAATCCACTAGAAAAAAATCAATGGAACTGCCAAATTGTCGAAAGACCTTTAAATTTTTAAAACAATGAGAATAAAACATTTTAGTAGAGAGATTTGAAAAAAATATGCAATTTAATACTCAAACACCCATTACATGCAAGATAAATTTTCGTATATCTATGCATTTAAAACAATATAGTACATATTTTACTGAATTTCCTTCTTGATGTTTACTACAACAATTGTCCAAAAAACTAGAAAAATTAAAATAACAAAAAAAAAAAATGTTATTAAAAGATTTTAAGAAAATACGCACTTTTATGCTCAACCACCCATTATAATATATAATAATGTGCAATATAAATTTTCGTATTTGTATTTATAGCAATATGAAAAATATTTTTACCAAACTCATTTCTACCTACGAAATAGCAATAAAAAAAAAAAAACACGCAAATGCATTAAATTCACAGCCCACGTTATAAGTATATAATAGAAAAATCGTAAAATGTATTCAAAATCTATTCTTTAGGATCAATGTATACAGTTTTTTCTAAAGTGTTTTAAAAATTGTATAACATAAAATATATTCTTCAGGTTTCAAACATATATACTACCACTTATTTATATATTATATACCTATATATATATACCACTTATATACTGTTTAGGCGCATGTATTGAAATTTCTCATCACTCTTACGATCTAAGTATACTATGTATACAAGTGATTTGATAAGAGTTTCCTGAGAGTTTCCAGATTTTTCAGTAGATACTTAAAAACCACGAAATTTAAGTATCTTCAAGGAAAAAAAACACACAGTACGAAATTCGGTGAACATGTATTGGCAAACAAAAATCGATACCACTTATGTTATAATTTTTAAAATCAATTCAAAAAAAACTATGTTATGGGTAATTTGGCCTTGTAAGAACAATTTTTTTGGATAAATTGTATGATTTTTTCATATTGACACCCAGAATATAGGATATATTTTTTTCGCACTATATATAGTTTGTGACAAAACTAGCAGTACATTTAGGGAGTGGGTCTAGTATACCATAGCCTCCGTCCCAAAGAAATCATTTAATCTTTTTTATAAATATATTTCACTTACATCGCACCTGAAAACATTGATGAACAAAAAAAAGATCATAATATTGTTAATGATCTGCTCTTACTGGGTATTACTGTATTATTTACCACCCCCTAAAATGCGTCACGCAGTACAATGTTCCCTCTGAGCCTGGCCACAAGGTACATGTTCCACAGTGATTATACAGTATTTAAAATTTAAAATTTAAACACATTTTCGAAAAATATTTTGTAGTATTTTGTTGGAAACTTTTAGTTATCCCGTAGCCGCAAACTCACTGTTCATTATAATCTACCCCGTTACCCCGCTCGCAAAAATATGTTTTTCTATATACACCGCCTGGCTTAAACTGATATGAAATATTCCACTATTATAATATGTAGGTGCGAGTGTAATATATGTAAAACTAGTCCATATAAGTACATTTTTAAAAAGTGGCCTGTAGTCTTATTTTTCATTAAAATGATTCTGATGTAGAAATTAGAATATTAGTACCTATATTAAGGTTTCCGTGTAAAAAAAAAAAAATGTGTTAAACTGATATGATACTTTATATACCCAAGGTGTAAATAATTTGTACATAAGTGTAGTTAAACGTATAAATTTAATGTACAATGATAATCACATTAAAATTTAGACGCGAATTTCTGATCCAGATTAATTTAGGGTTTATTTTTATTAATTAAAAATTTAGGCATATAATATTAATACGAGTATACATTTGAGTAGTTCAGATAACAACGGGAAATGCCCTATATCTCCTCAAGTTTTAAGCCAATGTCAATTCCGCTTGTTCATTGTGATAATTTATAAACAACATATAAATATACATTTGTGAATACAGTTTGGGATTTGACATTTATATAAAAGCATAATATATGATATGCAACTATAATACAACTTTGTTTTCAAATAAGAACATCTAATTTTGATACCAAATTAAAAACATTTTTTGTTTTAAAAAAAATTATATTAAGTACGCTTTATTAAATCTGTGTTATAGCTGTTAAAAATTTTGAATTTTGAATTTATTTTAGGCAAAATAAATTTTTGATTTTGTGCATATGTACTAGTTTTATTTTTTGGATTCATTTCTTTAAATACCTACCAACTTTTTTATTCCCAATGTAATATATAGGATATAGACGCAATTAAATTAAATTCATTTTTGAGAGTTCCTAAGTTTTTAGTAAATTTATTTAATAAAAAAAATTACGATATATTTTATATAAAATGTATTGCTAAACATTTTTCTACTTTAGAAAATGTATGGTAAAGATTTGGATTTCCTAAACCACTCTCAACTGTGCTATATACAGAATCAGAGTGTTTATAAGTTCTAGTAAAAATATAGGTAATAAGTAAAAAAAAATTCTGATTTTTGACTACTTACTCGTATATGAATTAAACTAAATTAAACTAAATTAAACATTATATTGACGTATTTCCCAAAATTATTATTTAGGTATTATAAAGTATTCATTGATTGCATTTAATTATATTTATTTACAAAATTTAATTAAAAAAATTTAATTCATAATATATATTTAAGGAAAATTCAAGTTTACTAACGGATGCATACTTAAGAATTAGATATATGCACTAGTACGCAGATGGACAACTGTAAAACCTAAAATTTGATTTAATATATATATATATATATATATATAATGATAAAATTTGATTATATATATATATATATATATATATATAATCAAATTTTAGGACGTTTATTTTACAGTTGTCCATCTGCGTACTAGTGCATATATCTAATTCTTAAGCATGCATCCGTTAGTAAACTTGAATTTTCCTTAAATATATATTATGAATTAAATTTTTTTATTTTATTATATTATATATATATATATGTATATATGTATATTAGATACCTATATATTGGTTGTTATGCCAATAATGAAAAAGTGAAAAATCAATAAAAAATTTTGTTTTTTTCGTTTCGAAAATGTCGCCTGTAATAGTGTATTTGTACTACAAATTGTTCAGTCATAGAACATCCCGGGGTACTTCTAAAACCCCCCGAAATACGGAAATCCATATACCAATACATGTATGCTTTGTACTAAATATAACATGTGCTTTATAACTGTATAACTGTATAAAGAGCTTATAAATACATATATATATTTTTTTTTTACCGTGTATTTTTGACGCGTTCAAGTTATATGAATAATATTATTATTCGATATACTACATAGCAATAAATGCATTAATACAATATAGCAAAATACGAAATGGATATAATGTTCATATTAACGTATGACACGTTAAGCTATTAAATTTAAAATATGATCAATATATAATGAGAGTTTATATTTTTTCAAGCTGTAATAAATGGTGCGCTTAGACTTGACCCAACACGATAGTATAGGTCATCTACCTTCGATCTAAATGTCCTATATATATTATGTTCTTTATTATTATTATTATTATTACTTTTCTTGTTGTTGTTTTAATATTAATATATATATATATATATATATATATATATATATATACATTAACGACAGACCTGTTTTATATTCTACAACGATCACAACATTTTATTTCTTTACGAACATTTAATATTTTAACTTAAAAATCAAAAAATATATTATATGCGATTATTTGTGACTCGAAAACTTACATGTTTTTTTTTTTTTTTTTTTTTTTGATTATAGTACAACGAAAGGGACAGAATTCGGATCCACTCGGCATATGTAATAGGTACCTAATGAAAAAATTATAAGTGTTATCGAAAATGTCTTAGATTTATTTGTTATTAGATTAACATTTTTATTTACATCAGAATACTGTTAAATATCTGGTTGGAGAATATTTCAATGTGAAATATTTTTCATAAAAATTATATAAAAGTGATACCTAAATAATATAAAAGTGGTGATTAGTAGTTTACTAAAACAATTTTGAAGAAAATCTTGGTGAATACTTCACGATATTGTCTCATTAGATTATAAGTAAAGGATTCTTCTAATTTCACATATGGCTACTTAGTCTTAAGAAACAATATAAATTAATATATTAAAGTCATATACAGTGGCCCTATGTACACAACAAAATTTTCCCTAAAATCTTTGAAATATAAATAGACAAAAATAAGATCATCAACTATTTTCCACCCAAATTTATAATTAATACTCCTTTACAACGTAAAAATAAGCAAAAAAAAAAAAATGGTCATTTGATACCCAAATTTAATACTTTTTTTTCCAACAACAATGTAATATTTGTAACATATTATTCAAAACCTCTTTAACATTTTCTGCCCCTAAAAACGTGATATCCGGGTCACCCAAAATTTTTCTATCGTATATTAATAATGCACAAAAAAATTTATAATTTTAAACTTTATTTTAAGTTTATTTTTAAAATTTATAATTGTAAATTAATTTGAACAAAAACAACAAAAATTGTCAAAACATAATTATAAATTATTCAACATAAGTAATTTTTTTAGTTGACTGAATGGATTTGCTACTGTATCTATCAACTTTCCAGACTCTATTGATAAATAATTTTCTACAACCATTATAACTCAATATATTATATATTATATATTTAATAATAAAAAATTATCTTCATTTAATGTCAACCAAAGTTTTGTTTTCACTACTTTGAACATTGAAAATACTCTTTCACCTGTAGTTTGAGACGTTAGTAAAAGCAGTGCAAAATTATACAACATGAATAAATTACAGAATAAATTTAATTGAGATGGAAGTTCTTGCAGAACAGAATAACTATGCATAATAATGACATTTATTACATTTATCACAATTTATTTGCTCGAACTGGTCAAAGATTTCATCTTCAATATTGCTATTTTAATTATTAGATAGGTACACTTTTCATTGATTTTGATTTTACCACATTTTTCAACACAATATTATTTACTGATAATGTTGGTATAAAGCATTTATACTGACCGGAGAGCTGCTTTAGTTCCATAGCGATAATTTGTTTATCTAATTCTACTATAATTTACACACTGTATTTAAAGAATCCACTGGAAATTATTAAATTTGTTCAATCAGACTAAAAAGTTTAGTATCTAACCAATTCAAATATTTTAATAAAGATTCATTAGGTACAAACAAAATTCTACACTATTAAGAGTAGAATGCAAAATAGAAATAACGCCTAATTTTAAATATTCATGAGGAGCAAATGTTTCTTGATTCGTCCAAACTTTTTTCCCCAGATAAAATACTCTTCTTTGATATGCTATTGTAGGAAAATCTTTTTGAATATCTATCAAGTCTTCTTCACTTAAAAATATATAATTTTTTTGCAAAAGATATATTTCGTATATAAAGAATTTATATAGATATTATTTCTTTTATTTTTAATTTGTTTTCTTAAAGTTTCAATCATTCTTCATACTTGTAAGTAATTAATAGTTTTGGTTTTCAAATACACTGATAGGTAAAGTGATACAGGTGTTGTTACCGCATATAAATATATATCGAGCAATAAGTTAGAAATAATTATAATTTCAAATGTCGACTAATTACTCAATAGTGATTTAGCAATGTACTTATTCTGAACATTGAGTTTTCCTTGATAGATTGCAATAAAAACTTATTATTATATTAAATCACAAACATACTATTTTCAATATTACCATTAGGCTATTAGCCTCAATTATTTATACATTCATAATTGAAAACAAGGCATTATCTTTGCTCCGCCATCTAGTGGATCCAATATTTTGGAAGCGATAGAGTTTTTCACGTGCCCTATGTTTTTTTCCGTAAATTTTAATAGATTCTTTTTAACATGGATGTTTGTCATTCGTTTATGAGAATCTATTAAAAATATCACCGATTGCTCAACTATCCCAAAAATATCTTCGGTCAATTGTACTTTGATCATACTCTCGTCAAAAGCACCCGAAGAAATATCAACTGGGGTCGGGGGGTACAGTCTCATCTCCCCCACTCAAATTCGGAAAATAGTAGAAAAAGTTTATGGCTTTTTCATTTTTGCTTATTCATGTTTTGAATGAAGTATTTTGGAATTTTGTCGGAAAATTATGCAGCAATGAAGTATTTTTCGGAATTTTAAGTCAGAAAACTAAAAACTATAAATTGTTAGGATTTTAATCGGAAAAATGGGGAAAAAGTTGACAAATTTTTTTTTTATTTTTTGCTAATTTTAAGTTTTTGAAGAGATATTGTTTTTTCATATTTTTAACCTCCCTCAAAAATCTTTCTTCGGGACACGGTCCTGAGGTGGGGCACAAGGGCACAATAATTATAAGTTTATTTATGTATGGATGTATGTATATTTATATAAATCATAAGAAATAACATACACAATATAGTTTATTGTGTATAATATGTAAACGTTTCTTTTCAAATACCACTACTTTTATAACATGTTCACGATTTTTAAATCATATTTGTCAGTTGATAATAATGATAAGTATTGTGAAATAATAATATTTAAACAAATTAATTTAATCTATAAGTGGGTTCACTGTAATTTTAATATTTTCTATCAAAGGAAAAAACAGCTGATATATACAATAAGAGCCATGGAGGTAAGAGCATTATTAGCAAAATTACTAAAATATTTAGTTGTTTTATAATTTTTATTGTCATTATTACTCTCAATATTTAGTAGTTACCTGCAATTTCGTACGGTATCTTGAAAATATATTTAATATTAACGGAAATTGTTTGACCGAAAATTGGAAGCAATGGAGCTCATGAAAAAAAAGATAAAAATTGTTGAATCGAATTTTCAAAAAATTGTAAAAAATCAAGGTAAGTGTTACAATTTACATCATACAGCACGAAAGGCAAAGTATATATAATTGATAGGATTATTAAACTATTTATTTTGAACTTAAAACTTTATTTATTGTTTATTTATATATTTAATAATATTTGTAATGTGTGCATTGCACCTAGAGACTAGAGCCAAAAAATATTAAATTCAGCTAATATATACTTATATGGACTGTGAATATAGACATGAATTGGAGTTTATTAATTTTGCTTTTACTGCTTGAAGTTTAAAATTCTTTACTTATCTACTAATTTATCATTATTTATTATTCATTTACTACATATATACATACCATAACTATGGATTTTAGGTTATAATTTATATAGAAAATAACATATTTTAGTGGTAAAACTTGTTGTAAGTTTATGTGACTATGATTACACCCCCCCCCCCCCAAAAAAAAAAAGAGTTGTTAATACACCACTGCCATTTTATATTAGTAAAACATGTTAATGATTATATTACGTATTATATAAATCCATTACAACCGTAATTTACGTATTAATATAGGTATATAGGTACTAACACCGTTATTTATATGTCAATATGAACTGTGTTGTAGAAGTTAAAATTTAAAATAGGTAGTTCTGAATTTTTTATTTTTTCACAACATACTTACTTTTATAGCATGAAAAAAAATCGAATATTAGAATAATTATAAATCAAATCAAATTATAGCTGGCTTTCTTAATATCAACCATCAACCGGTTTCATGGATAAAAAAAAAAAATATGTACCTATGTATAAATTTACGACGTGTCGACGTACATATTTTATAATTTATATAGATACATAAATATATATACATGCATATTTAATATGTAGTTCACCGTAATTATTTACTTTTAATTATTCTTATAGTATTCGCCCAGAGAAAATATTGTGCAGTAGAAATCTTCTAATTTGTCTCTCAATAAAATATCATCATATCATATCAATACGAAATGTTGAGATTCGGTCGGTGTGCACATTATTATAATATATTGTATGCTAGTATAATAATAATAATAATGATAATTATTATTATAATTCTATTGAAATTGCCTTTAATCGGAGAGAGAAATATGCATAATATTATGTTCTTTTGTTACTGTAAACAATTTAAGAAAGTCGGTTAAACTTATCCCGCATAGTCAATTGAAGGGGAAAAAAATATGATAATATTCAAGACCGGCGGCGATTATATGAACACGGGGAATTAATAAATATACCTACTAAGTAGTAAGTTTGTATCTATCCGTTTGCGGCAATTAAAAAAATAAATATTGTGTATACTTTCATTTATATAGTGGCCAAAATAGTACCTATAAAATATAAAAATGTAAATACGCAGGTAATAGCTGATGGTGGACATTTAGAACCGAAGAACAATAGTAAACCAATCAATATACCTATCAGGTATAATAATTTGCGAGTATTTATATATTATTATACTTTGTATTGGTGATATTAATAAGCCTAATATCATATTGTTTTTCCAAAATGTATACCTATTGTATGATTATAATATAATAGTCTTAAAATATTAGGTATAATCAATAAATATATAATCTATAAATATAATCTATAAATCAATAGTTATTTCAATATATAAAAATATAAAAGTCATGTTTACAATATATTTACATGAAAAAAAAAAATGTAGAGGCTCTAAATAGTTGTAGGTAAAAATATTATAGTTACATAACTATATACTTAACATTTACCAAATTAATTATGTAGTAAAATTAACTTACAATAATAAATTTATAAATATTTTAGTTATTTTACAACAAATAATATAACAAATTGTCACGTAAATTAATTACGATAATATTTTGATCACATATCCATGTTACAACAGAATGTAGTTATACACTCAGTAAATAAAAGGTTCTACATACATTTTATGTAAAATTTTAGAAAAATGAAAATACAACGGTTAGAAAATGTTAAAATTCATTTCAAAAGTACTTTGAAAGTAGTTCTAGATTATTTTAATTATAATAAGTAAATATTAAAAATGAGAAAAATATGTTTCTGTAGATTCACGTTTGAAGTTTCTGGAAAACTAAACGGTTTTAGTGTATGCTCAATGGTCATTTATTAGGTCAGTCAAATTAGAAAAAAGAATTGAACTCATACCTCGAAAGCTGAATTTTAGTTGGTGATTTAGTCCATATCTTACTGATCGACATACTGAAAGTCCCCAAGCGTACCCCTTATGCATAACTCTCACTCCTTTTTAAGGGGTGGGAATCCGCTATTACCATAATAAAATGTTAACCCTTATACTTACGGTGAAAATGAACAGAAATAAAATTGAAGATCAACAAATTTACTACAAGTTTTTATTATAACTTAGTTTATATTTTAATAAAATTGCGTACAATTTGCAAAATTTAAAAGAAATTAAACAAAAAAAAAATTAAGCATTTTTTTTTTAGCCAAAAATATTATTCTTACGTAAAAATTACGTCTTTCAATAATGAAGGTTAGATAAATTTACATATAAATATGTTATTTTCTTTTTTCTTTTATTATCGTAAGTTTCTCCGTACCTAGTCAATACTATTGGGAACGGCAGCGTTAAAGCCGTATACAACAATATAATATTATTAGTTTTTTTCTGAAATGTGATAAAAAAAAAAAAAAAAACCTAAATTAATATTAATTATTGTTACTGTTTATCCTTAAAAATCATTAGCCATTACACTTACGACCAAAATTAGCATAAAAATTACCATAAGATTACATAATGAGTTAAGAGACATAACCCAAATTAGTTTTTATACAATTTTTTTTATTGTTGTTAAATTTTTTTACAAATACATTATTTATTGTATTTGCACGTGCATCAAATTATAATAAAATCTTAATTTATACTATTTATGTTATTTACTATTACATTTTAGAATTAATTTGAAATTAAAAGTGGAACGGGTAGTGGCTATAATGAAAAAAAAATATTCATATTATATATTTTACATTTATATTTTTAATTGCACATGTGAATAAATCATATCTTATTAATTCAGCGATGCAGTCTTTCGTTTTTAATTGGGATAGTGTCTAATAAATCTTCCATGTTATCTGTTATTTCTTTAAAATTTTCATATTCGTTAATGAACGAGTGGTTCAAACATGATAACCCCCGGCAGTGTTTACAAATTATTGAGCATTTCATACCTAACTTTCTACAGCCACAATTCTGTTCACATATTTTTGTACATGCACAACTAATAAGTTTTAGGACGGAGTCTGACGTTGGTAGTGTTTGTATGAAAACTGGTCTTATTGTATTATTATATTATTCTCAGCCCTAATCCAGTGGATTTAAAATTTTTCTGAGCCAAAGTTGCACTTGCAAGTAAGTCCGGAAAATATGTTTTTTTGCAGCGTCAATTGTTGGAGAAAATCGACTTAATTGCACCATTTTTGTACTTGAGGCAACGGTTTTATTGAAGATATCAAACCTATAGGTGTTCAAAGATTTTATGTTCTTTATGTAATTAAATAGTTTCAATAGGTATTCTTCACCAACACGTAAAATATCATCCATAGATAATATTATCGCTGTAATCCATTGTCAATATAAAGCTTTGACACGGTCCTCGGGTTACGACCACTTATCAATTTAAAGACTTTTCGATTATCATCTATCAACAGCAATATGCAACAAACAACAAATACAAACAAGTAATGAGCTTACACATGGAAACTCCCAAACGCCTGAAACTACCTTTGAAGACAGCTACATCTGGACTAACGAAAAATTAAATAACATATCATGACACACAAAAAACACATAAAATATTTATTATATTTATATATAAAATGCTTTTTTTTACATAATATTTACTGTTAAGTTTAAGCTTTTTTTTATTTTTCATCAAGTCTGATGTTGTTTTTATTTTTATTTTTTTTTATTTTCTATATTTATAACGCTAAAATAACCATGGTAAATAATAATTAATATTTTAAAGAGATTTGATTGATTTGAAAAAAAAAAATTTATGATTTAAATATTAAAGAATTTCGTTTATTCATAATAAATGGAGATTTACCTTCATGCAGTCTTTTTTTAAAGCTTCAAATTACTCTTTTTATGTTTCTGGTATTATGTATGATAAACTTGGTGCTGATATGCATGTACTAAATTCAAGATCTTCGTATGACCTGACTGTAGCAACTAGCAAGGAATCTAAGAGTAGCAATAAGTCTTTCTTCTGCAGTTATCGCCATTCTCATTACTGTATTTTATTTCACTATTTTAGGTCCAACAAGTTGAAGTAATAAATTGAAATCCTGTGAATCCATTCTCAAATTGTTCTTATAATCATCGAGATTATTTTCTCATAGTTCACGAAGTAGCAAAATAACACTTAATTTTTTTTTTTAAGATTTAATTTCCAATCTTCAACCCATTATTTTGATTTTTTTTTTTTTTTGTGTCAACACGTGCATAGCCGCGCATGCAATAGCCAATTTTTTTGTTTTATTTTATACATAATTTTTAATAAATTTTAAAATGTAGTATAACAAAATGTAAGTTAACAAAGCAAACAACAACACGGTCAAAATAATCTCGTGAATTTCAACATAAAAAAGGATAGAACGTATAGGACTGGCTGGCGCGTGCCACCTATTTTCAAGCACACTCCTACGGGATTTCACTGCACGCACGGCCCGCATTCCAATCGCGCACGCAAAAATGTTCGTCTAAAGGCCCATATTATCATCGCAGACAAAATTAATATTTAATTTGTGTTTTCGTAGTGAACCGATTGCAAAAAGAAAGTCTGCTGGACATTATTTTTTGTTCAAAGGAATTTGACTGACTATTTTAGTATAATTCAGTACTATAATATATATTATGCGGCCACATTCTGATCGTGTACCTACTTTATGGTCTATGTGATTTCTTTGGCAGATAAATAATCAACAATCGACTTATGGAACTACTATACTAAGTTACATAATTATACTCGCATAGATTTATTGACCTCGCATAGATAGGAAGCTCGTGTAAATTCACGTAGGATAGTAGCTACCAAGAACCATCTTCAACTCCCCTAATATGTGAAGGTGCAAATCTAGACATGTTAGAGTTAATATAAAACTGTTAACATTAAATTGTTTGCATTACTGATAGGATATGATATAGTAAGGTGACGTCCCGTATTTTTATAATTTGTGGAAAATTACCTGCTTTTTTTTGTTTATTTCCATATTTTAAAGAAATCCATTGATTTTCCGAGAAAATGTAACGCACTAAAGACGTTTTTTTACTTTATTAGTTTTTTGGACTATTTAGGCAAGTTATAATTCTATCTGGAAGTAGACGACCTCAAAATATTTTCACAAAAGTACCATCAAATCAGAATATTCATTGTGAAACTTCCATTAAATTCGTCATATGAATGCTTTGTTTTCACTCGGTAAATCGTAACATCATCAGTGTCAGAAATAAGTTTCACCTTAACTAGTTCAGCAGTCTTCAAATTTCCTTATGAGCTAAACAGTTTGATAGCTTCTGGAACTACTCCTAGAACAAACTATAAATTTAGATGGAAATGTTGGTGTTATTTTTGGGGTAGTAGAGCTTATTTAAGAATAATTTAATACTGGAGCAGTTGGAGGCTATAATGGTAGTCCGACTAATTGGCAATTAGGAGTTATAACAATAATTTTAATGAGTTTATCGTGTAACTTAAGATTGCTCTGTATATTTTCCAATTCAGAGACTACTGACTGGAGTATTAAATCAACACACAAGTCTTTATCAAATGCATATCAGAAGGATTGGCTTGATTCAATACTAAAAAAAACTCAACAATTAATTTTTCACCTGCTGGAACAGTTTTCTCAGAATGAAATCTATAATCATTGACTTATTCCACTTTTTTAGATTAATGGCTACTGTTTCAAAATCATAAGCCATAAGGCATAATAGATATAATTGGTTTAAAGTTAGAATAGAAGGAAATTAAATCACTCTACACATAATGTAGAATAAAGTCCTACACACACTATATATAACAGACAACAGTACTCAATATCACAGGGATAAGGTAAGGAAAATGAAAATGACAATATTGTATCACAAAGTTATAGATGCATCATACCTTATTGACTACAACCGATCGGATCAACTGACTAAGGAACAAACTTGATACGGTGAAATAACTTTTGATACATGGAGAAGTAAAGAGTATGAATAAAACGTCAGCAATAGATGACAGTAAATTACGTAAATATGTCAAATACAATAATTCTTCAACTGATTAACTTATGAAGAAACACATATAGGATAATATACAAATTAATTTTAAAAAAAAAATTGATAGAATCACAACACTCTTATCATATATCACGTTTTTTTATAGGTAAGAGTTATCATTTTTATTTTATTTTGTGTGTCAAACATTGAAATCAACTTTATATCAAGCCGGTCAATATAAGGAATGGAAATACTTTACTCGCCGGACAGGATACTCGAGTAGCAATGAAAAATCATTTCTTTAATGAAATGGATTCTTGTGAAATTCAGTGTACGTTTTATACATAAATATGATTATCAATTTCTGTCAAATTCAGTAAAAGTAACCCTTATTGTGGAAAAAATTAAAAATGACTTCTCTAAAATATGTATACCAAACTAAATATCATTTGTTTTTAAAAAAAAATGTAAATATGAAGAAATCAGACAGAATTTACTGGTCGAAATTCGATTCTAGAAGAAAATAAATTATAGTTAAACCAAAGTTCTTATAGTTCTACTTAGAATTTAAAATACAATAAGTATTTTAATCAAAAAAATAAATATAAATATATAAGTATATATAAGTATTAGATTAATATAAGATTAATAAATAATATATTTTTCTTATCGTACCTAAATAACCCACGACAATTTTACACATAATTAATTTTACCTTATCCAGTTTACATGAATGCATAGCATTGCAACGGCTTACTTACAGGGAGAGGGGTGCACGGGTACTAAAAATTTAATAATATATTATTACAGATGTAATTTTTAAAACATTAAATTTTTAATTTCATGAAATATATTCAAAAGAAATGCTCATCTAATTTGTAAAATTACTGGCCATGCTTAGGATTATAACATATTTTCTAAACTCAAAGATAAATATAAACGTATTTCTAAGCTATACCACTGATCTCAAATCTTTTTTAATGAGTGTTTACTTTTAACCTCTCCTTAAATTTTGGAAATATGTGGATGAACTTAAAGAAAAATGACCTATCCCTAATAAACTCTATTCTTTAGAAAATAGACGTTGACTAATTCTGAATCCATTATCGATGTGACAAACCTCACTGATTTAGAGGACCTATCCAGCCGGTATTAAAGGTAGGTAATTATTATATAATTATATATATTATTATACATCAATATTGAAGTTGAGACATTAATATCGAGCGTAGGGAGGAAAAAATTTTAAGTTGGTAATTATGTGTATAGTCTTATTTCCCCCTCCCCAATGATTTAACCCGATTTCCGTCACTGAATTCGCCTCTCAAATCCGCCCCTGAATACATCAATAAAATTATACAATTATCTATCTTTCCCCCATCTACCCTTAAACACTTCCATCAGTTCTTAATTACATTATAAGTACTTAAAATAACATATTATTTTAAGCAGTATTCATTACAAAAACAATCAATTTTGTTTATTCTAAATGCAAATGTTTATATTATTCTAAATATTTCGCCAAGGTAAATGAAAATTACAACAAAAACAAAATCACTAGAAAAAAAATAATTTTAGATTCTAACAAGTGGTAACACTGATTCGGGGGCTCGATAATAACAACTAACAAATTCGATTTTTTTTTCAATAAATATTGAGTGCATAATTTGGTTTCATTTAATCTGTGCCTGAAATATATATTTTCAGTACTTTTAAAATAAATAATGATAATATACACAATATATATATTATAGGACATAGGTATTATAAACATAATATGAGAGAGATAAAATGCTTAAAATAGAAAAGTCGAACCTGAATATAAATTATAATATTATATAGAATAAAACATTTGTATATCTTTATTTATAATAATTGATAAGTCAATTAGATATTTAATAGATATACAAAATATAATTATTATAAATAAATAATGCATTCAAAATACTGGTTTCATATTAAAATTTCATGGAGCAATTAGAACAAAACCGGCTTCAAAAAACAACAATACAAATCCAATTTTAAGCAATTAATTACAATAATTAATATCAAATAGAAACATAAATTATATGTCACATCCTCCATCCAAATAGTACTATGACAGTCGGCGTATTGCTCCATTTATTTAAAACAAAAAAACATAATATTATATACACATTACACAATTTTTTATATTTGAGATGTATTACAGTAAGGTAATTTACATTGATCTATCATATTAATGTCATCTACATTAAAATTTGAACTGTATTTTTACAGGTGCATTAATAGGACACTATACAAATTTGTTGCTGTCTAAAAACATGTCTCGGGGAAATAGGTTCTCATTTGGGCTAGTAATCGCACAAAAACCAAACTTTATAAACATAAAGATGATAACATTATATGTGTAAATATGTCGGATTTTATACATAGGTACATCAAGTAGGTAACTTTTCATCGATCATAAAGTACAAATGTAAAAAAAAAAAATGAAATATCAACAGTAATTCCCAAAATTTAACACAAATTATATAAAAAAATTCAATTCATAAAAATGCATATAAAAATGAAAAACAAACAAGACAATTCAGAAAATAAATTGTCAACAAATTTCGTAACTTGAAATACCTGTTATGTATTCTATATACTTACAGTCCTATATATTAAATACTACATAAACTAAAAATTCCTATGGGAAGGAAAGTGTTGTCAACCAATCCATATAAACCTTTTAACTAAACACATTTTCCTCATCTATTGCCTATATTGAAACACTCAGACAGCATAATATATTGATATAAAAAAAACTTTTTTTTATTTTGAATTTCCGACGTATTATCTCATGCTGTAGCGTCATTGAGAATGTTTTATGACCAGGGCCGTACCGAGGAATAATTTTTGAGGAGGTGAAAATAATGTGAAAAATATAATATAGGTAATACTTCTCTCCAAACATAAAATAAACAAAAAAAAAAAAGTTAATCAACTTTTTTCCCATTCTTCTTCAAGGCAATCGACTATTTCTACTATTTCTACTATTTATTGACTGAACTTAATTTTGTCGACTGCTTTCCAATGTTGGATGGTTAAAACACCCTCCTCCCCAAAAAAAAAATCGTCCCTTTTCAACAGCCCTATTTATGGGGGGTGGGGGGTTAAGGCTAACATTTGGGGGTATTGCCCTCCCCACAAACACACACACCATTTACAAACATTTGATAAATTAACACATATCAAGATATACTTTCTATATTACATTTAATTATTTACAAAGAAATGTTATAATAAATTTGTTTTATATTTTTTCATCTCACAGTCATATATTTCCAAATTTAAATTGACTCATTGCTAAAATTATAAACTAGAAGTGGAAAGCCTTTTTTTCGAAATTATTTATAAATATATATATATATATAAATCTTTTTACTGGTATAACAAAATTTTTGACCTGTGATTATTATACAATATCTAGGTACCTTTTATTAAAAATACGAAAACACATTTTTTTAATAAATAATATTATGATTACACAACAATAAAAACAAGTATCGTCACAGGTTTATTTAAAAAAATATATTTACATATTTAAATATATTTTTAATTTATTTCATTGTTTTTTTTCCTTAATATTTCACAAAAATTTCCTATACAAAACTCTTTAAAAATTTTGTGTGTTGTATCATCTTAACAATAAAGAGTAGCTTAAAAATCAATTATCCTGTGATTTACCAGAGTACAAGCGTATGGTTGTACGAAAATCTTATCGGATAAACACATAAATCATATTATTAGTTATATAATATATTGATAACTCACTAAAAAATTAAAAAATTTTAGATTTTAATCATTTCTTTTTTTTTTTTCGTAATGATTTATAATATTTATATTTAAACTTGGAATTAGGATATGACCAAAACATATAAATACATAAATACAGCATATGGTGGGATCTGTCCCCCATACCCCGCCGTAATTACAACATGTATCTATATATCTAATAAAATTAAATAAAAATGTATATCTATAATAAGTTATATGTGATGATACATACATACATACTATAATTGTATACGTAAAAAAGAGAAAAAATAAAAAAACCAAATATATACGTTATACATACTATGTACTTATTTACAAAATATGTAAAAAAAAAAAAAAAATGTATTTATACCTAAAATATTATACGATATATAAAATTTAATTAGTATCAATTTACTCAGAAATTCACGAAATTAATTTATGTATGTATTACCGAGTACCTATCGAATATTATATTAATATTTGATAAAAAAAATAAATATTTGTAATTACAATGAAATTCCGATCCCTGCCTATAAGTATATTTAGATCGTTAATAACTATATTATGCAATCTGAATATAAATAATATAAAAACGTGATTCTTCGTCATGTTTACTCAAGGTCATTTCTTGTTATTGTCGATGCACCCAAATTTACTAGTCTGGAACAGCTTCTTTTAGCGTTGCCACTCTATGTTTTTCAGCGAATCCTGTTAAACAGGAAACGTTTCAACAGGACGGTTAGGCTGGTGCCACACTGTGCGTTTATGCAGGTACCTGTTGCTAGTCTGGTTAACAAATTTATCAACATCAAAAATGATAATAGTTCATTTCATTACTGCAATTTATAGTGCGCGAGTACCTATATAGATGATCTGACGAACGACGTCTATACATTTTATGACTGTATATATTAATTAATTAGTAATTATACTATTTATTTTTCAATTATTTAATTACATTTTTAATTTGTCTACAAATAGGTAAGTACATATACAATAATTTTATAAAAAATTATATAGGGGAATTGTGGTGCCCACCTAAGCAAAAACTGTTATGAAACCAACTACAACAATTATTCTGAATCGCTTTATGAATCAATCGATAGACAAACGTTTTAATTTTTTATGTGTTGATAAAATATTATTAAAGTTGTTTGAGAATGAGTAATTTTAAATATATAGAAAAAAACTTACTTTGATTGGCATTAGACTTAAAACACTGCAGGTTTGCAGCCTATTGGTTGGGTTTTACCCCCTAACTATTATAAATTTACGAATATATTATAATTGTATTTTTATTTAGTGCGGTTTTTCCCTAATATAAATAGGACGCAGTACTTAAGCATTTTCAATAAAAATTTTCATTTTCATCAATTTACAAACATGTTGGAATTATGAAATAAAAATAAAATATAGTTAACAGCATTATCTAGTACCCTAGAGCCTTTTATTCTTTTTTTTTTTTATAAATTTCTGATTTTTAGTAATTTCAAAAAAAATCAAAAAACTTGATTTTTTAATAAATAACAAAATGTGTGAGAATACACATATCAAAAATAGGCTCCGCAGGGCGACAGATAATACATATTATTATTAATAATAATTTAATAACATGTAATATTATTTATAAATTATAACAATTTATAAATTGTGTGTTTGTTTTCAATAATATCTCGCGAACGTCAGTATTACGTATACCGGTATTCCTACAAAAATAATATCTACATATATTATAGTACCTTGTTCTCTTTGAATTATTCCTAAAACGTAAGGTAAAGACATTTCTTGTTATTTTATACGGAAAATATAGGTACTTTGGACGATTTTTTTTTTTTTTTTTAAATACCATTATTATTGAGTCAATAATACGAAAAATAAATTAAAAAATGTTTTTCATAATATAGTACAATAATTAACGATATATAAAGCAAAAATACTACAAAGATTCATCTCAAAAACACATAGAAACGCACACGCTGAAACGCATAGTATGCCACCAACATTACAGGGACCCCGCTCTAAAATTCTTACTGGGAAAATATGATTTTTCTAGGTAACTAATTTTTAACTCAGTGTATACTAAATAATAATACTAATATTAATACTTAATAGATACAAAATATTATGCTATTTATCATATGTTTAATTAGATAGTATATACCACTTATCAAAAATTATTATAAATATTGAGTTTTGAAATACCCACTATACAATGTCTTCTAGTAATCAGATGTATCATAATTATTGTATTATAGTGCCATCAATACATAAAAATGATTTAAATTGAGTTAAAAATATTAAATATCTATGTAGCTTATAAAGTTATAACATATTGATATTGAATGATTAAAAATTAAAATTAATTATAATGAATTTTAACTATAGTTAGTCAGTGAACAATTTTTTTATTTATAAAAAAATGAAACAAAATGTAAATAATAGTTATATTATAGTAAAAGCAACGATTTTTTTTATAAATTATGCAACTAAAATAATAGTTTACTTAAAAGTTTTTTTTTTTAGTACCCAGCTCATCAGTAATTATATCAATATCCACAAGCCCGCATAAAAATGAATTTTTCAATAGACATATGCATAAATTCTTCTAGATGATCATTCGTAATTGAACTTCCTAATCTATTTTTTATATATCTTAATGTGGAAAATTATCTCTCACAGAAGACTTGGGTTACTGGTAAAAAGTCAATAAATATTTATACGCGAGATTGAATACACTGTGAAGC
The DNA here is from genome assembly GCA_025469235.1 of Pemphigus obesinymphae. Lineage (NCBI taxonomy): Eukaryota > Metazoa > Arthropoda > Insecta > Hemiptera > Aphididae > Pemphigus > Pemphigus obesinymphae. Next base: position 31,286 of record JAIPRL010002429.1, on the reverse strand, counting down.
TTCCGAAAATAAGTTATATTTTACAAGTAATCTATAGCAACAGATTGCGCAAATTTTACAAGACATATCACATGGCTGTAATTTGTTTTCTATTTTCTCTTCATCTTCATATTTTCCATTTGGATTAAAATATTATATCTCACATACTCATCTTATATTGGGTTTTTAAATAATTCCATCATTTACTGAAATAAATTCAATAGTTCTTCTGAGTTTATTTTGTATTTTTTCAATAGTATTTCTCCCTTATTAGTATTTAAAAATCGTTTTATAGCTACCTACAAAATTTTTTCTGAATTTTCAGGTATATTACCCAGAGGGAAATTATTTGGAGTTATCGGTGATAAATCAAAATATAAAATATTGTTCTTTACAAACCTCGTATAGGTAGGTACTGTTTATTACTGTGACCAATACTGTAATATAAACTTCAATTGTAAAATTTTTTTCAGAAGTAGTAATTAACTTTTAATTTATTATTATTACAAACAAACAATTGATTACAAATTTGTCTTAAAAATAGGAATTAATTTTTTCGCATTTTTGGCTGATAGTAGACAAATAATAATAATCTCTTGTTTTTTTTATTTCTCTGTAGCTGCTCATCCTTTACGTTATTTAATATTAGTAGGTACTCATTATATTGAGTTATTATTCACGATTTTATGAAGCAGAAAGCTTAAAAGCCCGATGTTTATTACATCGTGCTTGAAAGGAAAAATATGTTAATTAAAATTTTACCCCTATACGACAGTACTATCATTTATAGTAATTGTTTATTTTTTATCATATCCACGGTATTTTATATCATGAAGTAAAAAATATATAAAGTGAACAACAGCTTATCACTTACCAGTTATATTGATATGTTTTTCTGTGGTTATAAATGGATATAATTCATATTTTAATAATAAGAGTTTAAAATATAAAATTTTGTCGACTACTCTAATCTGGGATCCGATTTATTTACGTTATATTTTATTTAAAATTTCATCGGACACTAAATTAGTCAGGCCATTTTACCATTAAAAATGCTAGACCACCGGGCATTGTCCCGGTTGCTCGGTGGGCCACTCCACCTCTGAACAGTATACCTATAAATAATATTAAAATACTTATAATAAATGGTAATACGTTATAGTTACTGTCGTTCGAGACGTATTACTGAAAACAAACATACAAATAGTTGTAGTCTATAAATAATATTAAATGTTATTAAATTATTATCAATAATGTTATGTAAAGTCAACAGGTCACGTGTCCCGGCCAATTTCGAATTAAACACAAAATGTTTACCATGTAGGTAGGCACTATAGGTACGGCTGTTTTGAAAATAGCAATTTATTTTTTAATAATAATATTTCAATTGACGTAGTAAACACTAAAGATTATATATAAAAAATTATATTATATAAATTAAAATTATATTAAAATAATATAGCAGGTGCTGTGTAAATAAATATTCAATTTTGTATATTTGATATTTTAAATCGGATCACACACAACAAACCTTTCACAATACATTAGACGCATTCAACAACCATTCATATCTTACAAATCATAATTTATAGACGTACTTAATACTTATTATTAAGTAGTTTAATTAGAAGTATTTATTTTTTTTTTTTATCTTTTTATATTACTTATAATATGTTATTATATTCAAATTTTTTTCTGATAACCGGACTAGCTGCAGATGCCTGTAAAAATACATAGTATGGCATTAGCCTGACCATCCTGTTAAAACGCTTCCTGTTCAATAGGACCAGTTAAAACGTATGGTGTGGGAACGCCCTTGGTGTCCGATAATTTTAGCAATTTTATTTATAAGTGTACGATTTCACGGGTCGAAAGAGAGACGTAGTAACGTGGTTACAGGTTAAATAAATAAATGAATTGTTCCTAATATTGGATTAAACGAATAATGTTTTATATTTCTTTCTTCTATAATGCCATTTTTTTTATTATCAAATGTTATCTGAAGTTTTTTGACCCGCAGTGTCGCAGTCCATTGATTAATTATTAAATTAATTTTTTTGTAATTTTGAGTCGAGTTGTCAAGCCTAGAATCACTTGGCACTCGGCCGTATCAGTAGAAATACAGAAATGCATTTTTATATGATTTATTTTTTAACAAATATTTTACTATACCGGCTATACGTATGAGTATAATAGTGTGTGATCATTATATAAATTAAATTTCTTAAGAAACCACCAATATGGTAAACATTTCACCATATCAGCTTTTGGGAATAATGAAAATTTACTTTAAATCCAATTATTTAATAAATAAATAACTTAACAAAATAAGTATTAAATTTTAAAGTTGAGAATGTATACATACCTACGGTATATAGTGAATATCAAATAGGTACATATACACAGTGTAATAACACATTATATTATTGTGGAAACTGGAAATGTTATATATATTTTAATTATATATATATATAGGGTATCCCACGAATATCTGACAAATGAAATAGTTTTTGTTCCGTTGTATATTTTAAATTGAAATTTTTATGTTTGGTGTTTAAAACAACTAATTAGATTACACCATTTATTTTTAAACAATTATTGAAGTTTGTTAAAATTCTCATTTATATCTTGCTAATCAATATTATAGAGATAAAAAAAAATTATCTCTCTCTACGGTTTGAATCCGAAGATTGGTTTGCAGCCAATTTCCACTCTTCTCTATTATCCGCTTTTCTTTTCATTTTTGCATATGAATCACATCCCTGGTCTCTTATTATCTGTTGAATGTATTCTAGTCTTGGCCTTCTTCGATGATTCTTTCCTTCCACACTTCCTTCTATAATTAATGTTAGTAATCCTTCATGTCGAATCATATGTCCTATCCATTCATTCTGTTTTTTTACTATACTTTTCCATTGTAGCTTTCCTTCCGACATTCTTTCAAGAACTTCCTTATTAGTTATTCTGTACATCCAGCTTATTTTCAACATCCACCTATAACCCCACATTTCAAATAGGTACTTCCAGTCTTTTTTGTTCTTCCACTAATATTGTCCAGATCTCGCACCCATATAGAGTTATATCTATTCTATACATATGTCTTCCGCAATAGGTTTTTCTCATTTTAAGGCTAATATTATTTGAAGTAGGGTTTTCTTACTGTTAAAATATATTTTGGCTTGGAAAATATACGTTTTACTATTACACTCTTATTACGTCCATCCTTGCATATACTTCCTAGATACACAAATTCATCTACTTGATCTATTTTTCATTTCCTTGTAGCATTATGTTTACCTACTCTCTTGTATTTTCCTTTCCACATACAAGTACTTTTGTTTTTTGCACATTTATTTTCATTCTCAGATCATTGTTAAATGTATCATCCGTGGTTCTTATTAATTCCTGTAAATCTTTCTCATTTTCAACAATTAATATTATGTCGTCGGCGAAGCGTAATTTTTATTCCTAAATTAGTCTCTTCTTTTATTTTATTTATTGCTTTTTGGATATACGTATTGAATAGCGTGCATCCTTGTCTAACGCCTTTGTTTATTTTTAACTCATTTATATTATCTTGGATTCTTAAGATATCTGAATCATACTTATATAAGTTGTACAGAAGTCTCCTGCTTGCGGCGTGCTTTATATACTCATTTTACTCATTATGTTAAATATTAACATAATGTTAATACTGTTAACAGACAGTTTTAACAATTTGTTACTGTCCAGTCCACATTATCATACATTTTTTCGATATCCACAAAAGCTATGAATGTTTGCTTATCTTTCCTAATCCATTTTTGAATGATTATTCTTAATGCCAATATTATTTCTCTCGTTTCCATGTTTTTTCTGAACCCAAATTGGTCTTCTGGCAGTGACTGTTCTATCTTGACTTCAATACGTTGGAATATAATCTTTGTTAATATTTTCGAGGCATGGAATAGCAGGCTTATGTTACGGAATTCTTCACAGTTTTTCGCTGCTGCTTTCTTTGGAATGGATAAAATTAAGCTTTTTATGTAATCCTCAGGAAATTTACCTGTGTCGTAAATATCTCTGATTATTTGAAATAATTAGTTTTTAATTTTTTCTCCCGGCTCCTTCCATAGTTCCACTTGTATTCCGTCAACTCTTGCTGTTCTCGTATTCTTCAGATTTCTCGGGGCATTATCAAACTCTTACCTTATAACCGGATCCTTTTCTTGTTCTTCCTTCACCCTCGTACAGGATTTTGAAATATTTCTTCCATCTTTCGATCTTTCGGCTATATATTTTTGTTCATATAGAATTTTTCCATTACTATCTTGTACTCCCCAACTCTAGGTTCCTACTGGCCAAAGAACTTTTTCACTGCTTTGTATGCTTTTTCTCTGCTACCTGTTTTCATAATAATCTCTACTTCGTTACATATTCCTTTCAGATACCTTTCCTTCGCTTCCCTTGATTTCCTAATTATAAGATTAATCAGGGTTTTGTATTTCTCCTGTCCTTCTGTACTGTTCAAAATTTTATATTTCCTTCTTTTCTCTATCAATTCGACGATTTCAATTGTAATCCATTCCTTTCTTGCTGTGACGTTTTTATAATCTAAAGTGTTTGTTGCAGTGTCTATATGATTGTTTTTTTTTTTCAAGTTCTGCCATCTTTCCATTATCTTGATATTCTATTATATTCACATAATTATACATTCGCTATATTTTTCCCTTATATATTTATCTTTTATATTTTTAATTTGCAATTGCACCAATTTTTTCCTTCACCACTATTCTCTTAAATTAAATTTATATTTATATGTTCGGTGGACTTTTATCATATAAACAATATTTAATCGAACTTTCGAATATATCTAGCCGACGACAATGGTTATATAAAAATTCGAAAATGAAAAGTCCAAGCGATTTCTTATATGTGCATAATAGGTACCTACATACTAAACTATATTATACATAGGTACTTTTTTATTTTATACCCATATTATAATTAAGGGTAAATATTTCTTAAAATTTTGTTAAAATTTATAGTGGTGCTGTGTAAAACCAGTTATAAAAATAAGTTCTTATAAAAATCCGAGAATAGTAAGTTCGATCAATTTTCGGATCATATATTTTATCAACCTATATGTCAGAAAAATTTTAGGAGTGAACGTCTATTTCCTAGAAAGCGAACGCCAGTTTCCACCGTAGGTGAAATATTTTTTAAATTAATTAAATAACAGTATTATTTTCGATAAAATATATAAACCCAGGTATATGAATTGCACTCAAAAGTAATTCTACTAATGAGGTATTGTACTCAATAAAAGTTAAACTTACAAATAGTCTCACATAAAAGAAGTTTCACTTACAAGGAGTAGCACCCGGTAAATGTTGCACTTAAGCTAGTTTATCTATATTTTCATATATACTTTTCCCCTCATTACTACTATTCGTTGTCGAAATGTACACTTGTACTATTATTGTATCTCTTGGTTTCGTCTGTAATTTGACAAAATTGATTTAGTCATCATATTATATATAACCTTTAACTTTCCTTTCTAGGGCTTTATTTACTATGATTCCTACCCCTCCTGTGACAGGTTTCTTCTCTGACGCACCTGTATATATTACCCATTATTCTCTACTCCAGAAATCTTTTGACTTCGGCCATATCATTTCTAATATTCCAAAGATATCGGTTTTCATCCTGTTTATTTCCATTTTTGATTCTCTAACTATCCACATTGTATTAATGTTCTTCCTTTCCAAGTTGCTATATGGTTATACTGTTTAACATTTCTTTTCTAAAAATTAAAAATATAAAAAAATATTTCTTAAAAATGATAATTACTCAAAAATTGATAATATATGATTCAATTATCAAAAAAAAAAAAAAAAAAAAATCTCGCCAAAAAAATACAAGAATTGTTGTAGCTCAGAGTTCTAGTAAATATTATTAAAAAAAAAAAAAAAAAAAAAAAACCTAAAAAAACACGACGGAACGAAAGTTATTGCATTTATAAGATCTTCGTGGGAACATCGTCCGGTATATTATATGTAACTGTTTTTCTTCTGTCGGAACTTCGACATTATTTCGTTTGAATTAAAATGGTTTTTACGAGGATATTAAAATAATAGAAACATTACAGTTAAACGCATATTAATTCAACGTCGCGTCGTCAGAATAATACGTGTTGCGAGATGGTTTTCCTTAGAGCTGTCGGTTTAAGTATAACAGCAGCAACGACTTGTACGTATAGCTTTTGTTCTAAAAACTTTTGACGGCGTACCGGTGGGTTGGTCTGCCGACTTTTTTTTGTTCTAAACGTATAATATAATATATATATATATATACACACACACGTATACAATGTATATACTATATACATGAATGTATCAATATTTATGAACAGTGACGGTTAGGTTACGTGATGTGCTCATGTTAATGTATCTCTTTTGGTTAAAATTCACTTCGGGGCCACTGAAACTAATGGGGATGGGTTGGTATATATATATATATATATATATGTGTGTGTGTATACATACTCACAGCTTTTATTTTTAAACATTTTAAACATATTCTCAACACGGGCCGGCGTGAAGGATAGTACGAAAGAACGGATCTCGCCCGTAAAGTTACACGTTACACATTTAGTTTTACAACATGCACATACCGACTGAAACCGTGCGCAGGTAATATAGTTATACCGAACCTCGTGTTTCTGCTTAAAAACCACACGATATATACCTGTACAGACATACTCCGGTTAGGCAGCCCCTAAAATATCGTGTTTTTCGTACAACACATATTTAGACCATTTTTTTTTTTTATTTTTCACATCGACATTATATAACCTATAGCGTCTAGAAACGTAGAATTTTCTAATGTGATTAACTAATTCTGTACTACACGTTAAACTATTTCGTAACGTAAAGTGTGTCGTACTACACACAATTTTAGGGGCTGATTGTTGGATCGGATACATATACATTTATACAATATGATGACCGTACGGACATATATTTTCGTAGCACGTCACTTGTGTTTTGATCTATGTATTGTTGTCCGAAATTATTGTGTTACGTACATCTGACAATGTCATATCAATAATGTACTATTTTTTAATTATCCTCGAATATTAAAACGTTTTTTTTTTTTTTTTTTTTTTAATTATTTTTTAATTCTTTTTTTAAAACTCCGAGTAATAATAATTAACAACGACCAATATTATCTAAGATTTTTATAGACTCGTTATGACTACGTAAGTTATAAGTATAGGTACCTAATTACAGACATTCATGACGATTTTTTTTTTACATTTTCTTCACACCCTTCACACCGCTAATGAAATGAAAACACCTAAATTACACGTTTATATATTATATTTATAATACCTATTATTAAATACGGGAAACTCAATGTTGAAATGTTGTAGATAGAATTTCCTCCAAAATCAGTGTGATCAGATATAAAAATCATAATGCGCGTATCGCATATACGGGTAATCACAGCCTTCAATGCTGGTAGGGGTAGATACTTTTATTTTTTTTTATTACCATCAGCATAATATTACGCCGAATCCTGGATAGCACCTAGTATTTCACCATTTAAAATTTAGTATTTACTATAAATGACGGGTTTGTTTATAAGACGGTAGATAGTAATACAATTATTTAGTACCGAGGTACTAAGTAGGTATACAAATTAGGTACCAAAGTATCAAATACATGTAACCGATAATTTGTCTTAATATTCATACGTAATATTTTGTATTTAAATCTAGCAGCACTGATTTTGGAGGCAAATCGGTCTCGTATCTCGCTATACGATTTTCTCGTATTTCTCGTATTGTCATCTTTAGTATCATATAGGTATAAAACATTTAAAAACTAAAATAAAAATACATTTGTACTTCTTTTTACACTCAACCAAATGACGATTTTTGTACTTTTTTCATTTTATATTTATGGTCACCAAAAAATGTATACATAATAATTTAAAGATATAAATATTTAAAACGCGATCGTATAATATCTCACCCCATTCGCAATAGCTGCACGTCGTATATTTCCAAAAGAGAAAAACCTAAAACGAGTTCGCAAAGCGTGCGTGTATATTACGAGGGAACGTATAACGCAGTAATTGAGTTACACAACCTACATTTACGCATAATGGATAAATAAAAATAATGTACCTAAATGAGTTCCCGATTCATTTTAATAATACAATATATTGTGTATTTGTATAACTGAAAAAAATACCGTTAATTCACACAATGGTAGTGCACTTTTTTATGTTGTTATTTTAATATTATTATTTGTTAGGTATAAAGTTTAAATAGATACCTAAGGAATTAATTTTAAATTAAAATGTTATGAATATCTATTACAAAAAGAATTATTGAAATTATTTATTTTTTTTTTAATATAATTGTATATACTTTATTCACAGTACCGAAAATATAGGTGGGTATCAGGGATATGCTTAATGCAAGAGTATTTTTTTTTTTTTTTATTGTATCTTATTATATTATTATATAATATAATTCTAATCCATGAGTTCATAATCTTTAATCTATAATCTTATAATATTATAATAATACCTAACTATATAGGTAGCTTTAATAATTATAAAATACACATACAAATTTAATTAAGATAGACTACGGTTTTCTGACATTTATAGATTTTATCATCCAAGATCCAACATAAGATTTTCAATACAAACAAACTCGAGTACATGTGAATTAGCATCTATTCTAGTAATTTAGCCGGGATACACTCTATCTCATTAGTGCAAAACCTATATCGAAGATGAATGATAATCATAGTTTACTTAATTAAATTGTATACCTAAGTTTTATATTCACAAAATCAAAAATTGTCATAATTTTCAATCGTAATACTTATGTCAAAATATCATATTATTTTAATTTAAATATATTTGTTAAAACTATAACTTGTGCATTAATTATGTTATATATGCCAAATTAATGAATTTTTTATGTCGAAGTAAAGGACTTTGAAATATTTATTTAGTAGAAACTGATCGCTTAAATATCTGGAAAGATTTCGATGGGAAACCAAAGATAGACAAGTTGTATTTGAAATTTACAAAAACTCACTACTTACTGAATTTATTATAGTAAGAGTTATCAAAAAAGGTATTAAAATTTTTTATCCGGACAACTATTAGAGAGCATATACATTTAGGGAAAATTTCAAAAACAATTTGAAACGAAATATCAGTGAAAAATGTGGGTGATTTATTCAAGATAATAAAAGTATGAAAATATTACGTGATTAGATTTCTGTGTTCCTTATCTAAATTTGTAAAATTATACATTAGATTTTCGAATTGATTCGAGTGATAACATTTTATCAAACCATATGGACAGTGGACACAGCCCCAGGGAAATGTATAAATATGTATCACATATGAGTATATGACGTTCTTCGAAATAATTGAAATTATATACTCGTATAATTATATAGGGATTATTATTCCGGGATTTGCTAAAACTGATAGTAAATATAAAAATATTATAATTTATTTTAATTTGTACCCGTCCTCCTTAAAATGTATCCTATGAATGCCCATGTTAGGGAGATACAAATATAATTCTATAAATTTACCGATTTATTCTACCTGCAAAGGAATTACTTAGTAAAAAAAAATTGCCTTTTAAATATATTTTAATAACTAAGAATATTATTATTTAATTGATGTTGGTCGGATATAATGGGATTTTTATATTTTTTCGCGGTTCAATTTCAATCCTATACTTTAACATTTTACAGACTTGAACTGTCAGCACATCACTAGTCTACCATGAAATTATTCAATTTCATGTTTTTCAAATGTAAATAGGTAGTGAAAAAAAATAAAAGTAAATATATACACAATGTAACTATATAAAGTATGTTCAAGACATATTATATACATAAATACTTACAATATATATTAAAAAAAAAAAAAAAAAACGTAAAACAAAATTACAAAGCAACATAACGTTACATTTTATTATAATATAGTTACTGGACTACCTATATCTTAACAAATCTATAACTTTATAGCTTATAATAATATACTAGTACTAAAAACCTAGTTCACACTATGTTAGTAGTTAGTCAAGTAGTAAGTGATAAGTATTTAATAGTAAGTAGTTAGTAGCTTAAAAGTGTCCGGACATTAGTAGTTAGGATATATTACTGATAGTAAATTAATACATTGGTAATCTGATAAAAAAAAGTTGTGTGATAGTGATGTACTGATGTGATATTATTAATTCCAATTTTTGAAAGAATTATATTCTAAAAAATAATCTTTATTTCTGGATTGTGACATTTGACAATTTGTGAGGTGTTTTATTAATTTTGTTTTACAAAATTAATAGACTCCAACCAAGACGCAAGAACATAATTAATATGATTTTTATTTATATGAATAATTAATTATTTCTGATCAAATTCAGGTGTGTTCATTATATGTTCCATATCTTTATAAGCCTGTTCTTTATTTTTATATAGTGGTGATTTTATATTACGAGTAATAAAATTCTGACGCGGGAAATATTATCATTATTATTACATAAATTTATTGATAGTACCTATTTGATAACAAACAGATGTTGCAATAACTAATTCACTGGACTAAAAAAATGCGTTCAGACACGTTTAGCCGACCACTTTAGTTCAACTGAATTGCTACTAAATTAGAAAAAATCGAATTGGATTTAGTCGACTGAATTATTTTACTAAACTACTTGACTAAATTGGTCAGTTCACACCCGCTACTCTACTAAATTACTCGCCACTCTACTAAATCACTAACATAGTGTGAACTAGTACTTACTATAATACTTATAAATTTATTTTGACTGAACGAAATATAAATATTTTATTAAATAGATGAAAACATTCAAAGAATTCCAATATATTTGATTAAAGGTCCAAACATTTGTCTACTGATGCATTGCAATAAAATGTACGTTCACAATAAGTGTTGCACATTTGTGTAACAATAGGAATCAATCGACGTCGCGATAAAGATAGAACACAAAAAGTCTTACTGGCTAATAAGAATGACGAACAACAATGCCGGTTAAGATTATCACGTAAAACCTATAGAGTACCTCCACGTTAGCAAGAGAACTTCGCGGTTCAAATAAACAAGACCGGGTGTGTGGACCCCATACAACTGAATCGTACGAATATTCTGAGATTGGTCTAACGTGTGCACGGTAGAGACATTTAAAAGCTTAAGTCCGATATAAATATATTTAGTGAATCTTAAAAATCGCAACACGTTCCGAACATTACAGCGTATGGCACAAATAGACACGAATACGAAGACGGAGATATAATATGCACGACGCGATACCCGTAGGTCGTTGATAGAATATTATTAGGGATCGAAGGGATCGCGCGATATCTCGTAAATCGCACGGAACGGAATTTCGACACATTTAGACGGGCCTAACCTCGCGTTCTTTGCGTACGTTTTCGAGTACATTTCGAAAATCCGGATTCGCATTATAGACGGGCGCGCATTTATTACGTCCGACCGTATTCGGTGTCATATCATATCTACCGGGACATATTGTATGGCCCGTGTCTGGGACTCAAGTGTGCTGCAACTGCCACACGAGATCGTAATCGGGCAGGAGAGTGCAGGAGAAAGACGGCCTCGACTCGGCCGTACATAACATTGTAATGTCATTGTGTATTCACCTGAAAAGTGCCGGTTTTAAGGTCGTTGAATTGTTTGAATTCCGCGATAACGCCGCGCGTATCGATATTTTATTATCCGTACAATCCGTTTTCGTCGCGTGTACCCGTGTGTGGATAGTCGTCGAATGGCTCACCGGTGTCCGCCGGGAGATCGGCCGCAGAAAAATAATAATAATAATAATATCCGAATAGAAATCAACCAATACTTATAATAATACGTCCGACAATAATTAAAGAAAAAAAATTGAAAATGAATACGCGTGGAAAAAATGCGCGTGTAACCTAAACGTCGGCGGCGGCCCCGCGACAAATAATGCAACAATAACGTGTTGGCGCACCGTACGCACGTATACGCCTACCGCACGGGGCAGCGCGTCCCCCTCGCCGTTCCGCGCGCATCGTAACAATGCCGTCTCCCCCCCCCGTCCCCCCGTCCCCCGTCCTCGGGCCATTGTTTACCGATTACGGGTGTACGGCGCGCGTGTAAATAGTGCAAGGCAAATTTGTTTATCTAGAAAATTTTGTATTCGGAAGGTTTTTTTTTTTTTTTTTTCTCTCTGTTCGTTCTATATTGTTGCGCGCGCTGTTCGGCGCCGACCAAACTGTACAGGAGGAGGGATATACGGTGGTTAAATTAATAACAATATACGGGAAAAAAAAAAAAAAAAAAAAGAAAAAAAAAGAAAAAATCTAAAAAACCAAAGCTCCGGTCGGTCGTGTGCGTTATACGTGCCGCCCGCTACAGCCAACCGGTCGCAGTCAAAAGCGCGCGCGCGCTTGTCCAGATATCATCGACGGCGCATTGCGGCTCCTATATAATATTATTACACGCACTCTTAACAACCGTCGTCCACCTGCGTATACACAATAAAATACATTTACGTAATAAAATCACATTTTTTATTTCGTTTTTTTTTTTTTTCGTTTTGTTCTGTTCGCCCCCCCGTGTTTAGATCGCGTGTACGTATACTCAATTCACACGCCGTCTGACCACCGGCCATGGACGCGAAGACGTGCCGGACCGCACGCACCGGGTACGACGAAAGTCCGTCGCGTTGAACTCCGTCGTCGCGCTTCCGGTCCGTCCGCGAGCACACGGGAGCGGATGTGGCGCGAGACGTCGGCGGGCGTAACGTCTCTCCCCCCGTGTCCCGGCCGCCACCGCCGCCGTCACCATGACGGTCAGCTACCAGTCCAAGGTGTCGTCGTCGAGCAGCGCGGGATTCACCAAACTGCTGTTCCTGTGGCGGGGCAGCCTGTACCAGGTCCTGTACAGGGAACTCATCCTGTTCATGGTCGCGTTCGTCTTCATCAGTGCCCTGTACCGGAACGTGTTCAACGACTCGCAGAAAGAGTACGTATACTTACCTCATGCCCACACCCATACCATAATATATTTCTATGTACGCAATACTATCATTTCCGATGTGTGACCACAGATCCCAAGTTGACTTTTATTTTGTTCCTTATCGGCGGGAGAAAGAACTCCTAATCACACGATAAATAATTTTATTTCAATTTTTAATAGTCATTAATATATAATATGCATGTGTGTGTGTGTGTGTGTGTGTGTGCGTGTTGTTATCTAAACATTACATATAAACGGACAAAAAAAAATGTTAAATAATAGAATTTATTCAAAATTGAAATCTTGTATTTTTGTGAATTGAAATAGGCTGGAGAAAATGTTATCGTTTAGCTCCAAACCTTGAATCCACACTTTTCGGGGATTAAAAACATAAGCAATTAGATTTCATTTGGTCCAAAACTTAACGGGATTGAGAGCCGAATAACAGTTAACTTTGGATCCCCGAATTAAGGAAAAATTATCGAAAAACGTTTATGTAGTTGGATGTTTACCTATCCTGTTCATTTTGAGAAGGTACTCACGGCGTATTGTCGTGCCGGAGATGTACCGGTTTTGAGCTCCGCACGTGCGCATCGTCTGTAAGTAAACGGGAGTATAGTATGCACTTAAAACCATAACAATACATAGCATAATATTATAATATGATTATTATTTATCGATTATTGCATTATCCGTGTTTATTATAATAGGTCATATATAGGTACATTATATTCTATGCCATTATAATAAAACATATTTTACTAAATGTACCAATAACGCGGACAGATATGTATTATTATAGTATTATGTACATATCGTACAGTGTACGTGAGGTATAGACTTTTATTATTATTATTATTATTATTATTTTTTTTTTTAATCCATCGTGAACACATACACACCTGTAAATTGTAATTATAGAAATAAAATATACATATATATACACTCGTTTACGTCCGTTTTATTTTCCAGGCGCCGACACCAATATAATATAATTATAATATATACATGTCCCCCTCGTCTGCCCAAGTCCACTGTATATTCGCACACGATGTCTATACGAGGTTTTCACGCGAGAAAATTAAAACCCGTTTTTCATCGTCTTCCGTACAGTGTTCACTCTATCGGCAAAGTAAACACTATACGATGACGACGACTACGAGCAATGTTTATTTTAAAACGCATTAATATACGTATAGGTGGAGGAATGTGTACTAACAGCGAATACAGTTCAGTGGGTATAATACACAATATTACCGTCGGATAAATAATCGTGCACAAGTGTCGCGGACACGTACCTTGAGCCAATAATAAACAAATCCACGTCGATCGGATTTCCGACTAGAAACAGGACTACCATCGTAAGTGTTACGTACTGGCATGTAGGCGCCAAAGGATACCAAGGACAGTCCCTTATAATACCCACATACGGTTTTCCTACATAGGTCGTTTGTCTGTGCCAAACTGTATCCTCATATACCGGATATTGACCCGTGGAAAATTGCAAAAGGTTATTTATCCTTATATATATATAAATATGTACACGAATACTAGCGCCGAACTAATGCTGTGACAATTATAGTAATACACGCAGTTCTTAAACTCACATTAATTTATGAAACATGCGTATAATAAAAAACAACAACGTCAAATTCTGTATTAAGAAAAAAAAATTACATATAAGTATTAAAATTCTAATTTATCATCTGTGATATCAACCGTGTACGGTCCGAATAATTTTACATCGGCCAACTCGAAATAAAACCCACTTTAGTCGTTCGAAATTAACATTAAAACGATATTATATTATTGGACACGTTTTAAAATAATATTATACCTACTGTTAAAAACATATACTTACCTAATATATTATTATTATCATCTTCCGCCGATAACCTAGAAAAGCTATTCGAATTACTTTGTTCGTGAACGCCGTTTCGCTGTCAGTATCCGTAAACGCATTTAATGAACGATTTTTATGCGTTTGAACATAAAATACTAAATAATCTATTCGAATACAATAGAAATTACTTTTTATATTGTCGTAGTAGACAAACCAAACACACAGTCTATAGAATTCGTGTATTTCGAAATGCCAAAACATGACGTTTAAAACACGTTTTTGTTTTTCGAAATATTATAAAATATACTTAAATCTTATTATATAATAAAATTCTTATAAATTTGCAGAACACCTAACTGATATGTAAAATATTAGGATCGACTTTGATTTTTTTTTTTTTTAAAGCTACACAAATATTATGTTGTTCAGTTGTTATATTATCAGAAAAATTCAAAACATCTGATACCCATTTCTTACTTCGTCTGACCTCTCCGGAATGACCAATATGCAAATATAATATTAATTTACTGTCTATTGAAGTAAATTTTTAAGATTAAGACATGAAATTTGTACAAAACATTGTAAAACCAACTTCTCAAACATGATGAAAAAAATTTAAACAATTGAACAATTTTTAAAAGTTTTATAGTATTAGATTTTAATGTCGAAATTTGAGTATATCTCGTTGTTCAAAATTTGTATACAATTAAATTGCTTCTCAGAATAATGGAATCAATTTTGGATTTTAAAACGTTCTATTATTTGAAAATTAAAAATATCATAAAATTTTCAAATCGTCTTCTTTTTACTTTCTTTTTGCAATAAATACTATTTAGAGTTATGTTGTTTTAACCATAAATGAAACCGGAAAAAAATTAAGTTTATAATGGTATTAACTTAAAATGTTAAATTTTCGAGATGTGTCATTATAGCCGATGAGATGCGATATATTAAATGGAGATTAATTTTAAAATTTTAAAACTTAAGGTCATACTAAATATAATAAATATATTACGAATATAGCCTATATCATGCATATACGTTTAGTTTTTGGGTATAAATTTTGATAAACTTTATCATGAATTTTTATCAAGTATATGATTTATATTAAATAAATGACAAAAAATTTAAAGTATACCAGATAAATAACAAAAATGTGGCAAGTAAATGGTAGAAACATTTTGAGCATCAGGTAGAATATAATAGATCAGGATATATATTAAACTTTAAATATAACAATTTTGAGCAGAGATCGGTATAGTATACATAATTATTATAGGCATAAGAAAACTGTTGAGAATATAATCTTTAGAAAGAATATCTCTAGAACAAATTTACTCCAAAATTCTTACTCCATTCCTTCTACCTAATAAGTTGTTTCCAAAAATAAAAAAATAAACATAATTGTAAAACCAGTAGATTCCTCACTTCGTTCAAAAACTAAAATATATCAAATGGCATTGCTAAATAGTTTAACTAAACAAATTTATTTTGAACATTTAACTATTTATATTTATTAATTATTTACCTACATTTTAAACTCGGGCAGCAAATAATTTGTAAGGCCTAGGCGGTTCGTAATATCTCAATTCTTAACGTTAAGTCATCCTAACAAAAGTTAAATCATTTTTTTTTTTTTTTTACTTGTTATGGTTGAGTTAACATCTACTGATAAACATACCTATAGGTAAAATCAAGTTAAATTAAAAATAAAAGTTCATTTTATTAAAGTTAACTAATTAAATTTTTTTTTTAATCGAAATAAAAATAGTAGGTATCTACAATAACTTAACGGGGATAAAAATTAATTAACTGGAAAATAACAAGTTACATTAAAATTTAATATTATAACGGAATCTAAAAAAGAGTAAATTTATGTTTAATAATTAAATTTAAATTAACCTAACTTAAACTTTTAATCGAGTTATTGATAGTCAGCCTTGTTCAACATTATAGTGTACTTAAATATTTCATAATTTTAGTTATACTATAGTTAGGTACGGAATATGTATTTCAATAAATAAAAATCTCTACGAATATTATAGATTAATTATTATTATTGTAATTACATTATTGTGTATAGTGTATAGTATACCAACAAACATTTTTTTTCCTAAGGTGCCATGCAATAGCCGAGGGAGACCAGCTTTCATAATAGTTCCCTTAATGGTTGTTTATCCATACTAACCTAATTAAACAACTTTATACAATAAACTAGAGCTCTACATGGACCAAAAAATAAAATTAGTCCCAATCCGACCAAATCTCAAACGAACATCCAAAAGTTTACTCGGCCTGACCCGAAACAAGTTGTTTTTATCATATTATATTATAAATTATTCGATTATAATTTAAAAATAATACTCATCCTGGCCCGAGATAAATTCGTCATAAATCCCACATTGATATAATATAGCGTACAAATTTCATATGTAGATAATATAGATATGTCCTTATAATGTTTATAGTCCTTGGTATTTATGCAAAACGATTGTAAACGTGCATAAAAAACCCCAGTTTGTAAAATCACAACTATTATAGTTTAGGTTTAAGCAGTAATCGTTCACACTGATCGTGAAAATTGTGAAATCATCGTACAAAATGTCCAGGTGCCATCTTACCCGATCTGTGATATCTGGATGGAAATTTATAGGATCCGACCCTAAATTATATTCAGGTAGTCTAAATTTGAATCAACTCGTGTAGAACATTTTTAATAGCCCAACCGGACCCGAAATTATTTTCAGGTAGCTCAAACGTACCTGAACCGACTTCAGGTCGGGCTAAAATCGCTAAAACCCATACACATTATTATCCATAATATTCTGATTTTTATGTTCAACAATTCAATGTTTTTCTACATCATAATTACCTGAAATTATGATGTAGGTAGTAAAATGTGCCAATTGTTTGGTAAATATTGTTCGTTATATTATACAGAGTTTACACAGAGGCGCTCACGCTTAAATTTAATGGGTACCTATTACATACATATGTACTTGAAATATTTTATTATAGGAACCACAGTAGTTTTATTGAATTGGATTGTATCAATTCAACACTTTTGAATATTATTCTAATATTTAAGTTTCTTTAGACTTCTTTAGACCAACTTTCATTAACATTATACTATAATAAGCTTTTGAACTTTACAAATTAAATTAAAAAAATTTTAAAGTCTTTGAAATACCTTCCATTCAAAATTTCCGGTTGGGCTCATTATTATTTAATTAATTTTAAAAAAATGTTACACAAATTCCTGAATCGATAATCTTAATACAACATAATGCAATAAAATAAACATATTTATTTTATTATTAGTTTTAATTTTATAATTAATTTTTGTTTTTGTTTGTACGTTGTTAACTTTATATTTATAAACTGATTGTTGGTATACTAAGCACGAAAAATAACTTCAAAATAAAATCTACTGATAATTTTTCAAGCCGTTTATAGTCAAATATAAATAACTTACATTAGTTATCTTTACTGCCATACATTCGTACTGCACGATTTTACATTGATACTTTTTATTTCTAAAGTTATAACTAAAAAGTATAAATTGCTATATATAATAGTGCATATACTACCATATATTCTATAGGTATGTAATTTCAAGGTAAAGTAACAAAAATAATCCAAGTGTTCCATTTTAATATTATTTCGAAGTACATAATGATGTCACCATTATTGTCATATAGATGTTAAATTTTAAAATTCAAATTAAATTAAAAGCACTACGTGTTATATTTACCTACTAACCTATAGACAATCTAATTTTTTTTTCTACTTAGTTATACGATATAAAGTTAAAAATTACTTTTAATAATTTTAGTTCAATTAAATATATTTGAATGATAAAATAAAACAAGTTTTAAAAGCCCTCTCTGCGAGCGTGCTGAATCTCTGATTTCTAAACGTATTTTAAATAATATAAATACTATAATTTACTAATATACAAAATTTTTAACATATCTACTGTACATAATATTATTGAAACCTAAAACTAACAAAATTAACAAAAATTTTAAATATTAATATTTGTAAATACAGACAGACGGACTTTGGGAAAAGTATACTCTCTGGGTGCTAGATTTCCCGTTTTCTATTACCTTAGTAACTATATATCAATAGGGATGTCATTTGAGGGGGGAGCAGGGTGTTCACCACCACTACCATTAATTTAAAAAGTGTGCTGCTAATACTCAATGCGCCAACATAAAATTATAATTGCAAACCAAAAAAAAGTTTGTTTTTTTTTTTGTTTATTTATTTTTGTTTATTTTTTAAGAAGTTTTTTAAATTGGCCATCGATTGTCAATTCAACGATTGAATGTCAATCAATGAAGAATGCACTTGTAAACTATGTGCTCTTAAGTCTTAACTATGTACTACTCCTTATATAACTACTTAACACTTATGTACTACTATTAACTAACTATGATAGCATATCAATAGAATGGATGGACGAACATAACAAATATATATATTATATAATGTATCTAAACTTATGTTTAAAAACCTAAAAAGTATCTTAACTTAATTAATAAAATTAAAACTAAGATAATTATTTAGATTTTTTTAAATGTATACAAATACGACGTACATAGTAGATAGATATAAAATGAATCATTTAGGAAAATCCTATATTGCGAGTGTACTAAATTCCTGATTTCAATACATACGTATTTTATAGTTAATTTGTTAGACATATAAAAACAATAAACTAATGTCATACAATTTAGTAACAATTTTTTTAAAATCTTTTACAAATAATAAAATGCAACCCCAATTTAGCATAACTAAATATTAATAGTATAATAAATAGTTAATAGTGCATTTTTAAATTCATAAATTAACATTTATTAAAACGAATAGAATTTATATATATTGATATATATATATATATATATATATAATTGATATTGGTAACTACAGCAACGAATTGTAAGAACAGACAGACGGAAAATGTTGCTCTTTGAGAGTGTTACATTTTCCTGGTTTTTATCTTCTTATAGTAACTATGACTAACAATATCTAAGAATAATCGATTGTCAAATCAATAATGTCCTTAGTAAATATTTACTAGTAACTATGAACCAATAGGACAGCGGACGAACAAAACGAAAATATAAGGTATCTATATAGAAATATGTAGAAATATATATATGTATATAAATCAAAAACCTAAAAAAGTGCCAGTATAGGGAAGGGAAATCTCTTGGCTTGTCGCATTATTAATTGATAATAATTGATATTAGTGGTAGTAATGAAATTTGAAATTAATTATAATAAAACAATGATTTGAGTAGAGCTCGGTGTAGTAGGTAACTATACATAACAATAATAACCGTAAAAATGTTTTTAAAGTTTAATGAAGTTACTATATTATATATTATTTCAGTTATATAGGTACACAGTAACCATGGCAACTTTATTTGTGATTTTCCCATTTATTAAAATTTCTCGTTAAAAATAGTAATTTTTTTTTACGCTTGAGAAAATTACTGGGAAAATAGTCAAATTATCTCTCAAGAATACCGTCAAGAACAAAATATATGCTATCGAAACAGCTTTTTATTTACTTCAAAGTTCCTACTCGATTCATACTTTCCAGAAAAATATAAAAAAAAAAAATATTAAAATTAAATAATAAATATAAAATTGAATTTTTTTAATAAAAAAAATAATTAAACAAAAGCAATATAATTTTGTGGTTTTTAATTGAAAAAAATGCATTTATAATTTATATAAAAAGTATATATTAACTATTTAACATAGTAGAATAAAATATAAACAAATAATAAAGTAATAAATACTAAAATAATATATTTATTTTCGAAAAATTTAGTTGTTACGTCAAAAGTTAAAAATATAAAAGCTGTCCAGATTGCTGGGCGTTGGTCTATCGTCCCTTCGGTTTAGTAAATTATTATTATTTTTATTTTTTTTTCTAGAAAAACGATTTTAAGTGGAACATCAGTATAATAATATCCAATATTATTAAATATAAATTATCTTTGATTTTTAAATAGACAATTAAAAAAAAAAAATGATTATCATGACAATAATTGTATTTGTTATTTTTTTATTTCCCCTAGATTTATCAAATACTTCATACTGCATACCCTGTATAAAAGGTAGCTTTTCTTTACCCTTTATGCTTAAGGAAACTACTGGGAAAATCAAAAAATGACTTCTCAAAATTTCAAAACTCCTATATCTCAACTCCTTCTGGTAAAATAGCTGCTCACAGAAAAATCATTGTAAAATCAATAGGGTTTTCGTAACGCTCAAAATCTAAGAATAGTAATTCATCGTTGTATAACTTAGGTAATGCAAATTAACTTCACTTAACTTATTAATGAAAGTTGATATACTATGATTATATTTGCTTTTAATTTGAAATAACTAGTAACTTTCAAATTAGATATAATATTATGTATACATGATAAGATAACTTGTTCGGTGTATTGTTAAAATAGAATGTTTAATTTTAAATTATTTTAAACAAATAATTGAGACTACCTTTCTACTTTAGATATAAGAAATTATACATTGTCGAACATAGTATATTTGTTCGATCAAAAATCAGTTATTTACATAATATGTAAATCAGTGTCGTATTATGAGGGTGGAGGGATGGTGATCTCACCCCCCCCCCCAGATCCCCTTTTTCATATAATCAATTTCAGTTTTTTTTTTTTTTAAACTATTGAAAAGTAATTTTATTTGTATAATTAATGTGTTACTAATAGTAAATGGTGTATTGTATGTTTTGTGATTGTAAATGTAAATAACCGTTATAACATTTTATTATTTACTTTTATATTCGTAGACATATCACCTTATCTGTAAATGGTTTGTCAATGCTAAGCATCCATCGCAATATTTATGTGCATGTAGAAGAAGTGTTAGATGAAATAGCTCGAAAACCCCGTAGAAAGGAAATCATTTCATAATATAATAAATAATTGTTTAATAAAAAAATATTACCTATCAAAATAAGTTTGTTACACACTAAACAATAAACAGCATGTATGGAATAAACTAGTGTCGTGTTCAAAAACATGAACTATATAAAAGCACGTCACATAAATATAACTGATAACGGAAGCCGGGGAGGGGGGCAGAGTTGAACTAAAATATCGTTTTTTTTCTGATATAACCCCCCAGAAGGAAATCGTAAACACATCACTGATGTATGTAAATAACATGTCATGTGGATTAACACCTTGTTTTAACCACAGACCTTTGACTGGTATACATGGTCGATGGTTTTAACTAAGATAACTGAGAATAGCCATAGTAATTTTTATGAAATCATTTTTTCAAATCTTTATTTAAAACATAAATCAAAATCGACCAAATTTCTTGAATAACAAAAACATATTAACATATTTTATAGGTAATATAATTTTTTGATTTTGGTTATTGGTATCCAGTATTTATTAAATTCATTAATTATTGGTAAACACGTGAACCTATGCAATGAATTGGCAAATCCTATCAAATGTCATTTTTTTCATTTTTCCTTTGTAGTGTTGTTGAGTTGGGAAAAATAAAGTCGTGAAATTTAATAAGAAATTAAAAATGCCAAAGTTGCAAATGAAAAATTATATGGAACTGAAAAGTTCACGCCTTACACCCACCTATATTCTTACATTCTTAATAATTAACAATTATAGTATTCTTTAATTATTCCAATTCAATAAATATCTTCATACAATTTTTAATATAATAGTTTAGGTACTACAACATTGTATATAAATAGATAACTATGTACTTTCATTTAAATTTGAGTAAACTATCATATATACCTACAAAATCGAATATTTTATCGTTTGCTGTTGACATTAAAGGGCCTCACGACTGCCATGTATTAAGGAGCACTATATATTATATTATGCCGTTCCTTTGAAAATCAAAGTAGAGGGACGTCAAAATTTTTTTAAAGGTAATACAAGTGCTTCGTCCCTTTGCACTCCCTCCCCAATTCGAGCATTGCTTATACTTAGATACTAGTTACTTTTATACAATATAATTGAATAAAATAAAAGCATTACAACACAACCATTTGTTTAAAATGTTTAATATTTTCAAATTAATTAACTTTAATTGGTGATTGATTATTTTTGTTACATAACACATATAGTGTGCCTCAATAATTAATCGAAAATTTTCCATCTTGTTTTGACTTCAAGTATATTAATATTATAAGACGAAATTAAATTAAACCGTGAAATTAATTTAAATAAGTTAATATTATAAAATATTTCATAATATTTTTATTGGTTTTTTGCGAAATTGTATAGATAAATGTTTATATTTAAATTAGAAGTTCAAATATTTACATTAATGAAATCCTTTTGTGATTCAGATTAAATTATAAAGGGATTATATTATTTCAATACTGTCAAAAATGGAATATTGAATTACGCTAATCGTCATTATAATATATTGACGTTATCAATTTAATTTTTTTGTTATCATCTAATTTGTGGCCTATTGTTACGATTTTAATTACCCACTGTTAAATTCTACACTTATTAATGTGTTATTTCTGCCATGAAGAGGTTAACTAATTCCCTCAATTGTCTATGATTGCCGATTGGTATTTATGTAAATATCTACATAAATAGGCATATATCACTGTGACATATTATACCTAATAACGAGTAGGTACCTACTATTTTATTCTTTTGAAGTGTTTTTCGTTTTCACAGTACTTTTTTGTTTTTGAATAATATTTATAACAATACCTATTCGTGGTGTTGTATTGTAAAAATACCTTTGAAAAATTATTTAAATACATACGTTATACAATTAATATTCCATAACCATTTAAATACTTGCACATTATGAACAAAAAAAAATCAACATTGTCTTTTAAACGTGAACATTCAAAAAATACTTTACGATTTAATAAATAATAATAATGAATTAAAAATCGAAAAAATTCAGTTCTTTACACTTATGCTGAAATAATATTAATACTAAAATAAAATTTTTCTGAAATCTTTAATAAAATATGCTATATACATATATATATAATGAATACATAAAAGCAAAATTATTTTACAATTTATTCTCTTCGCACATATATACAATACAATACAGTGTAGTTTTTTCATATGAACAATTTCAAACTAAATTATAAAATAATTGTACAATATAATAACAATATACAGTCGCGTATAAAATATATAATAATAATAATATTCTATACAGTAATAAACGCTCTAGAATTATTTATTTAAGTTCATTCATTCATAAATATATGGTTGATTTTAAAACACGCATTTGATATAAAAGTTAATATCGTTATTTTCGAAAATGTTTTTTTATATATAATTAAAATTATTCCAACGCGAATGTGCTTTATTCCGATGACTAATAATTATGAGTATAATACTCGTTTTTCATATTATATTACTGGATACATCATAGGTGTATAAAATCTTTATTGGAGTATTCTTGTATAAAGTCTATGCAAATCGTTCAAAAATCCAGTTTAAACGGTAATGATATTTTATTATTATTATTATTATTATTATGTATTATGTTTGATTAACGCGGTTTTATGAAATATAAAAACTACGTTTAATTTTCAACTTGAATATTTTCGTCACAGATTCGCCTCGATTTTAAACATCATTTCTGTGTAATGATTAGATGATAAGATAATATATAATATATGATATCATTATTATAGGTTAGAAAAACAATTATTAAAATATAATATAGTGTGCTCAGTGAATTTTATAATGTCGACAAAATATAATTAAACATGATTAATAATTTAAAACAATGTTATTTAATAGGTTATTTATTTCTATTAAAAATATAATTTAAACAATTTCTACAAATCTCTCGCCCAGAATTACATATAAAGTATTTTAATATCAAATATATGTACCTATCTATATTTTAATACAAAATATTTAAATACGTTTTAGCTTTTGAGTATTATTTGAATATTTAATAAGTATTTTTACGTTTATTTAATTACTTGTATTTAAAGTAGATATTTTCAATGTCACCTTTGAGTATGATTAAAATTATATAAACTGATATTTTCATTGGTATTATTATTATTTATTATTCATATTACATTGTATAATCTTAAAAAGTTCAAGTTTAAGTTTGTCAAAAATTATTAAATACCTAGTTGAAGTATACATATAGAAATTTTAATTTTAAATATTTAGCCATTAAACATTTTGAAATATTAATATTTAATGCTTAAAATGTACTTGAAACACTTTTTAAAAATGTATAAGATTATATTATACAGTTATCTTTTTCATTAAAATATGAGTATAAGACACATAAAAATCACATTGACATATTAGTAAATAGATACAATAATAAATAAAAAATATACTTATTAAATAAATAAATAGGTAGTTTAAAAATGAAAAAATATCTATTAAGGTGTAATTTTATAGGGTAAAACCAGTTAGAAATTACAAATTGTAATTTAATCAATTAAATTTTAGATTCTGAGCGAAGTGAAGAACTTATTTGTTTTACAATTAGGTATGTATTCTTTTTATGACTGCGATGTACACATAACACATTATCTCAGATATAAAAGGAATCGGTAGATATTTCCAAATCAATAAGAGCTTTCTGATATAAAATTTAATTTGATTAGTATTTTAAAGAGATTATTTTTTCGATGTTCCTATATAGCAGTGTTGTAAAAAATACTTTTAAAATTTATTTAAATACAATATTTCAAATATTTTAAAAATGTATATTTAAATATAATATTTTAAATACTAAATAAAAAGTATTAAAATACACATTTTTAAGTACTTTTGAAAAATTATTTAAATACTACTCAAATACTTTTCAAATTATTAACATACCTACTACATATATATATATATATTATTAAGTTTGACGAGTTTTAGCCAGATAAAATCCCCCACCACTTTCTAGGTCAACTGGTTTCCACTGAATTATATTATACATTGTTATTTATTAATAGGTAGTATATATTGTTCAATTTAAAGTAGGTAAAAATAAACATAAGGAACAATTTATTTTGATAATCATTATCACATAAATGTAAGAAAAATAACAACAAAACAATAACTGATCAAACAATCGTTTTAACAGAGAAATTAATTAGAAAAAAAAAACAAATAGGTGCCTAAAATTTAATAAACGAAAATATTTCAAACGCTTTCTGTGTACTTTAAATAAAATATGATTACGTAGAAAATTTGATGAATTTCATTGAAAAATGAATATAAGCGATCACACGTGCCGTAAATAGATGCTCGTAAACTTTAACACTGTTCAAAAAGGTCACACGACTTTCCTGTTATCCGATTCTTCTGACTTTTTGTGTCTTATTGAATAACTTAAAGGTACTGAACACGTCAAGGAGGAATAACGAAAACCAAGAAAGTTACTAGGTACGTTTTTTAAAAATGTGCGTCACGAATGTCCCATGGGTGCACGGCAGAGGGTTAATCAATGATGATTAATGAATTATTTCATTTAAGTTGCATGGTTTTTTCAAAGTTTGCATCGGACATCTTACTACTTTTTATTTGTCAAAATTCCACCATTAATACCACCACCAATACCATACAATCATTAGATACTGACAATACAAAAATAAAAATACAATTTTCTTTATCAACAAAGTATTTAAATAAAAGTATTTGAATTTCTGCGAAAATACAAAAAAAAAAAAAGATTTAAAATACTTTTTAAACACTCCCTCTTTATTGTATTTAAAAAATATTTCAAATACACTAGAAGTATTTAAATACTTTTACTTAAATACTTTACAAGACTGCTATATAGTAGCATAAAGTAATAATATTAAAAAAAAACTTTTTAAAGGAACTTTTTTGTAAATTAAAAAATAATATTACACCAAACTTTGCTAATAATCATTTTTCGAATGCAATGATTTATCTTTACTTTAAATTATTAATAATAGATTAATAATCTACATTTTAGATTTTAAAATATTAATAATACACAATCGTGTCCCAAGCTCGAAGTTACGATAGACAAACTATAATATGTGTCTAGATAGACAGGCATTTTTTCATTTTAAATTATTTATTTATACATGATAATATGTCAATGTCATTTTCTTACCTATTTCTACTTTATAAATCTGTTAAATCGACGATTTTTACCGGCATTAAAACAAAATAGTTCTATCGTTATCGTAATTGTTAAATAATAATGATATTATTTTTATTTTAAGTTTATTTTTATATACACACAACTTTTTACGATAACCTACATTAACGTAATTTTCATTTCAATCCTATTAAAACCATGTTTGGATAAAAAGATATGGTTAACGATAACAATCGAATAGTAAAACGCATATACCGAAGCAACGTGTACCTAAATATATTAAATCCTGCAAGTAAGAGGTGGTTTGAATTCAGTTCGGTCATAAAATAGCACACCTATATAGGTACTATAATAGTTTTACCAGCTATCACGATTAAAAAACGAGTTTAAACACCCATAATGCGTTATGTTTTTTTATCTATAACAATATTCATAGCTGTATACAGGAGATTATTATATTCGAGTATAAAAACAAGAATGTTCAAATTCAACCGTTATTTCGATAATATTCCATATATATATTTTCAAAATGTTATTTTTTTCGGAATTTATTATAGTCTGGATGAAGCCACGCGATTTTATACTTACCAACGTAATAATTTATACGAAATATAACCATATTACATAACTAGGTACATAGTATAAACACAGCGTGAAACATAATATAAGGGGATTTATTACAGTTCTACATATATATATATATATGTAAAAGCTTAATGGCAAATGCATTAATATTCAATTTAAGCATAAATATCTGCAGAAAAATGTTGTAAGTATAATCAATAATATTATACAGCTAGGTAATTTAAAGATGGAATATGAATTTTTTTTTAATTAATGATAACAGCTGTCAACAGAATATTAACGAATATAATTAAACAAATAATATTACAACTAGGTAGCGTATTTATGAGTTC
Organism: Pemphigus obesinymphae; assembly: GCA_025469235.1. Classification (NCBI taxonomy): domain Eukaryota; kingdom Metazoa; phylum Arthropoda; class Insecta; order Hemiptera; family Aphididae; genus Pemphigus; species Pemphigus obesinymphae. The sequence goes on along the minus strand of JAIPRL010002429.1, from coordinate 3,365 downwards.
CAAAGCTGGAAATAAATGAGCAAATAGTTTAAAACTTAAATTAATTTCAACTTTTTAACTTAATTAAATTGTTCAACCAAAAAGTAAATTTAGCTTTTTAAATAAATGACTAATAAACAGATATTATATCATAGATATATCTGTTTATGTATACAATACATACATAGATATAGATATATATTTTATTTTCATAGTTCGTAAATAACAGGGGCGGATTTTAGGGGTAAACGACCGCGATGTGGCGATCTATTCTCAATTATTCTCGAAGAAGTTTATAATTGAACTTTTATTTGTAAATTCTAAGCTATTTTTTTTTTTTAAGTAATTATTAAAATTTCAAAGTAGAACTGAGAATGGAAAATAAAAAGAGAATAAACAAAATAGCGATTAAAAACGGAGATATAAATCCTTCTCATAGTCCCCGGAAATACGCCAATGATTATAATATTATGACATAATATTTCACTTCGAAGTACCTAAATTTATATTTAAATTTAAAATTGTTCAAACTTAAAATACATATAATGAAAGTACCTATATTTTAAAAATATTAAACAAATAATCCTCCTCAAAGTTCAAACTGCTGGTATTAATATATTGTGTAAATAGTAAACTATAACAAAATATTCATTTTACGAAGGCAATATTATAGTGTAGGTATATAGTTTTTCGATACTCGTATTATTAAAAAAAAAAAAAACATACACACTAATATTGTTTTATTACGTTTATATTAAATTCATAAAATGTAGGTACTCAATTAGTTATTTTAAATTAATAAAAATTATTTAAGGTACTTATAAAATAAGTCGTTAACTATCGAAAAATCATTTTATTTTTAATATACTTTTAAGTCTACATTCTACTCTAAAATGTAGTATTGATTATAAATAATGTATTTTCATTACTATCGTTTTGTCATAATTTTTATTTATTATTTGTATTCTTACACGTATTTTAATCAATCATAATATGAGTAATGTATCGAAGTTATACCAACTGCACGGCAGCTGTCTTAACTCCTCCAACTGGTTATAATATTGCACGTGCATTTTCGGTGCTGTTTCAAAAGTTTGTATCGTTATGACAAGAAACATTAACTTTGAAACGTGAAATACAATTTTTTTAACACGAAAAATCTAAATTATTGATTGATGACCGAATAAACGTGAGCAAACTATAACATATAGTGAATATGCAATATAATATATTTATATATAGGTACCTATAATAATATATGAGTGTTTTTAAAATTATATATTATATACGAGTACAATCATTTTTAACAAAACGTCCAATTTATATTCAATATTTTTAATTCAATAACACTTACTTAATTCCACCTACAATTCGTCTTTTATTATTAAATTGTTTATGAATAATATTAATTAAACATTTAAACGCTTATATAAGAGTTGAGAAAATATTTTGAAAATTTTGGATATTAAGTATACTGTATAACCTATATAGATAATTAGAAGTGTTTTATAATGGTTTTAATCTTAAATCAATAGTACAAAATAAAAATGTATAACTATGGCATAAAGATATTTTGTTTTACATTTATAATATTTACATTATAGAACAGTCATTAAAAATGTAAGAATATTTTTATCTCTTTCAGATTTTTAGGCTTGAAAACGTTTTTTAAAAACACAAAATATAAAAAAATCGTAAATGATTCAAAGTTAAATTACAAAGTTTTATGAGCTAACCTTTCTACAAACTTTATTTTATTTTAAATACAATTTAGGAGAGTGTTTATTCTCTTCCCCATTCTACTCGAAAGTCAGCAAATTTGCCGGTACCTAAGGTATGTTTTAACAAGCTGATATAGGGGGTGGAATCATTTCGCTCGTCGGGTAGAATACTGTTAATGATAAATGAATATATTAATTTGAAATCAATAATATCTTCAAAAAAAAAAAAAAAAAAAATCGATTATGAGTGGCTGAGTTCTGTACAATATTGAATATAGGTATAATATAAATATATAAATAATTACCTATACAGTATAGGTTCTCCAGGGTTTGCGCTGGTGTGCAGTACAACACAAATTGTGCAGTTCTAAAATAAAATGTGCAGTTATAAAACGCTAATTGTGCAGTACCCACACATACTGCTACCTATTTTATCATTGCAAAAATTATTAAAGGACCAAACAACTCAAAAATAGAATTTTAACCATTATTGTTGTATTGAGTGAGACTTAAAAAACGTCATTACAAAATTCCTACGACAATTTGTTGTTCAACCATCTACATGCACTTGAAATATACGCATGACGTCATAATTTCGCAGCCGACACATATTGCCTATATAAGTACCATAGCATGTTAATATTACGACTCGTAACGTTTAAGTGCTTATATAGTACCTGTAATATTAAATTTTTTAAACTATATAAACATTTTTAAAGCTCATAAATGTTTCTTTAATTTAGTACAATATACACAAAATATATTTATGTAATTAATATAATATAATGATATTATATTGTAAGATAAATTTTAATTTTTAGGTTTTTTTCAACGTTTAAATAAATTTGAAATAATACCTCTATAATATTATCATCTAGAATCTAGATCTATTAATACATTTGTTCGTGTTTCTCATTGAATTATTACATATATACATAAAATATTACCATAAATGTCGCCAAACTCGATTTCCAATTATTATTATTTAAAATAAGTTCTATCTACAAAAATTAATTACAAGGTATTTAAGTTTTTAAAATCAATATTTTTTGGTTCTGAAGGAGGAGGGGTCCAGTGAGGTAAGGTTATCATTTTCATCCATATGCAACCATGTGTTTTATGAACTTATGTTTTATATACATTCTTTATGCTAAATAAATGCTTAGCAAGTAAATGTAAGTAAATACTTTGTAGTTAATTAATTATTAACTTTACTTAAAAGTTAATTTTTTTAAAGTATTTTCAACTTCAGTAGTTAATTAAATTGAACTCCAGTAGATGAAAAAATCAATGGCGTAATAAGATTTTAGAAGTCAGACTTGATTAATTAAAAAAATTTATTATAATTCAAATAAGATGATGGTTATTTATATATTTATTTATATTAATTTTAATTAGCTATGCGTATTGCTTAATTTCACGTTTTTATTTATTTTTTTTTTTTCACTAAAATTAGTTAGTTTAAGTATAATTTGATTTTAAAATGTATAATTTAATTTTAATTGTACAAGTTTAGATATGTACAAATTATGGACATAATTTTTAAAAATTATAATTTTTTTTTGGAAAAATCGTGAAATTACGAAAATAAATGTTTCTTGTTCTTATCACATAATAAGTTTTAGATAAAAAACATGATATAAAATGTTGAATAGTTGATCTTAT
>JAIPRL010002428.1:46334-60209 GCA_025469235.1 Pemphigus obesinymphae | reverse complement strand
GCTCGTGGTCCTCCGAAATCGTGGCATTTTCCCAATTGCATTTGTGGTTTTTTTTTTTTTTTTTTTTTTTTGTGTTCTAATTCTAATGTTCTTTTTTAGATAATTAAGATACAAATCGACCATAATAATTAGATTCAAGGGACATAAAAACAAAATATGTTATATGCAAAATAGCCATTCATCAAAATGTGCCATTTTGTTTTTGGATAGCTAAGTGTAAATCGTATAACCAGGTATATAACCTATTTAAGTAAGTTACACGGACCTGAATAACTTTTTTTTTTAAATTTCATCAATATGATTTTGTTCATTGTTAATAAATAAATGTATAGTACTTAATTATAATTACCATAAACCATGATTATAGCTTTAAAACTCCCAAAGTATTTGGCAATAATTTGACATTTTAAATCTATACTTATCCAAACATCGTTATTTTATTTTTTTGATCTATAGTAGTTTAACTGCACTAAATATTTTTAAACTGAATTATATTCGAACCTTGTATCCACATTTTGCACCTGGTTGGCTGGTGTCTTTTATTGGTACACCGTAAGTGCAGCTAGCGCAAGAGAATATCAACACCAATAATGCTTTGTTAACAAGGCAATAATACATATTTAACATCAAGGCTGGGCAAGTTAATAACTTTTTCTTTCACTCGCTAAGCTAATTTTGGTAAGAGTAAGTTAAATTATACGTTATAAATCAAAATGTTTATCATAAAATCGTTTCATTTAAATGAAAAAAAAAAAAACATTTTTTTTTTTGTTTATATATAATTTATTATATGTAAAAAAAATATTGAATGTAAAATAATTCCAGAAGTACACAATTAATACTAAATACAAGTAAAAAATAATTAGATATAAATATATTATAATAAGATACGCAAATAAATTTAATTAAATTTAACATGAACTTTTTTAACTCTTCTATGTCCACTTGTATATTATAATACGAAATCAGTGTCAGACTTTGACTAACGTTCCTATTTATTGTATATGTGTAACTGTGTAAGTATATTAGAGTGTAGATGTATTGTTTGTATACGGTTTGTGTGCGGTGAAAATTTCAGCTGTGTACACAAAACAGTAGCTTTTGATCGTAATTAATGTTATTTATCATACTAGTAAACTGAGAACACTTTATTTTTTTGCATGTTTAATGATGTAAAAATTATTTAATTTTAGATTCTGAGCCTAGCGAGCAATGTATTGGTTTTACAATTATGTGTTATTGGTTTTTTCGTGTTTTTTATGTTTGACAGGATCGCGGACTAGGCTATATGATGTCAGCCCGACACTGGTTATCATTAATGTATTTTTCTTTATCTTAATAACTATGTATAAATTTTCTCGCTCAGGGCTTATTTTTGTACGTAATACAAAATCACACACTGTGTATGGCTTTTTATGTCTTTACACTTAACAGTTAAAAAAATATGAATTTCGTATTTATTATATTTTATTTTTTTAATTTCTAATAAAATTGATTCTGAATTTTTAGATATAATTGTATGTTTTTTTTGTGTTTTCTTCTTTTCTTCACCTTCTCTCCCAACTATTTGGGATCGGCCAAATGTATAAGGCATATTTGGTATTCTACTATTCTAGCGTCCTATGACGTGCTTGATAATAACATAGCGAAAATGCGGCCCACTACGACACATGTGCAATATGAAAATGCAAATGTGCAATATAAATTTAAAAAGTGTGTAGAGATAAATAAAAACATTTCATGTATACAAATATATTTAAATATTTTCATGAACTTATTTTAAAAATAATTTTTCTTATTTTCAATACAAATATAATATATAGTTATGAAAATAACTATGATGCAATAGAGGCGGGGACAAAGCCCATCACATAATGACGTGGCGGAATGTACATTTTGTTGGGGCACAATATGTATTTATAGATCTACCTTGGATATTTAGTTTTTATTCTTAGAACATTTTTATAAATGTGAAAATAAATATTTCATGATATTTCTTGTAAAATTATCATACGAATTAACGTGCCGCACCAATTTTGAATTATGGTGACATCTGGCAATACTTAAGCATTAAAATCGCCTAGAAATATGAAAAAAATTATTGGACACATTCATATGAGGATTTTTCAAGAAATATCATATTTATTTAGTTTTACATTTATATCAATATCTTATGAATACAAATAAAAAAACCTAGGTTATAAAGGTATATAAAAATTTTCAAATATTTTATCGTTGAGACATTTCACTGAATATATATGTACATTTTCAGAATTTATTTTAGAAACACCCAATACAAAATCAACGTACAAACTTTTTAAAATTTTCCCCCTAATTTTTGGCTATTTACAGCAATTTTAATTATTTTCGTCATAAAAGACTTAATTTCAGTTATTACTGACAGTCATGCTCAATGCTCATACTATATACACCGAAGCTTAACCGAAAATCGTTTTATGAAAAGAAATAATTTATCTTTGTTTTAAAGTTCAATACATCCACAGCCAGTATCGAACCCAATAAACGAAGTGCTTCTACCCCCAACTGACCATCTTTTTTAAAAATTATATTTGAAACATATTTAAACATATTAAAATATATATGTTATAAACTATACATTAAATTACACAACGTAGATGTAAAAATTATAAACATAGGTAAGAAATATAGTAAAATTCACTAAATTTTCATTTTTGGGGTCGAAATCAAATGGGATTAAAGGTAATTTAATGACGACGTCTTAACATTAAGACAATCATAGACAGTACAGGCGAATTACATGGATATTATTTAAAACGATACTAGATGTTGATTCATGAACTCTTAAATAAATTGTAAGTTTATTAGATTATTTTACTATATTTAATATGATATATTACACTTGATTGAATTTATATACATTACAGCACAAATGCAAAACCTATTGAACTTATTATAATAAAATGTAATAATAGTATAATACAATATTGTATACAAATATTAAATGTAGAATAATATTTTTGATTTCAGTCAAAAATGTATTTCTATTTTTATATATTTATATATTTTTATTTTCTTTTATATATTTCATACACTATAGTAAGTCATACGAGTATAAACTTCACATTAAATTAGGTATTCCTAAGCGTAAAAATATATATATTACCTACCATTGAAAATTATAAATATAGGTGCTATTTTAAAATTCACTAAATTCTAATTTTTGGTAACGAAATCACGCGGGATTTGGAATTATCTCAGCAACAAACGTCCTTATCTGCATCGGGGTCAACATGACGTGCTTGGGGTCCAGCAATCCTTCATCTGTTCTAATCGGCTGTTCTCTTTCTGGGGAATCGCTATTTTCTGCCGTCCAAGTGAGTTTCTTGTTTTCTGCTAGCCATTGGTTACCACCCAATATGGTCTCCTTCAATGAAACTATACGGAATTTCGTAAACAAATCCTATAAAAATCGATAAGTTGTTACAAAAAGTTAATTATTATGCTTAAATATAATTGTTTTTATATTTTCCGTAACTTAATTTATAGTCTATAGAGCAATTTATTTAGAACACGTAAGTTTTTGTTCATCATACTGTTGAAACTTTCGTAACTTTCAAGTCTGATACATTTTTCACGTTATGACTTTTTATACGATATTATAAGACAAGTCATATTATTTACGTTGAACTGAGATCATAAACGACATGTAAAATATAAAAATAATGCGTAATTGGATAGGACAGTCGATAAACTTTTCTATATTTTATAAGAATGTTCTTCGACTAGTGGTAAATATTGAAATTTAGTATCTAGATGACAGTCCTGAATTTGCAAGTGTACCGTTATTGACTTTATTCACTCGTTGTTCCAAAATGCAAGTTTTTCCCTTTATGATATATTTGTAAAATACATGTACGAATAGTAAAGTAAATACATTTATCACAAATAATTGCTTCATTGTACTTGAATTATCTATAGTATATAATTATTAAATTGATAAGGGTAAATAGATGTGACCAACGATAGTATGGACATATTCATTTTCAATTTTAATTAAAATATTGAAAACAATTAAATTACATACACTATAGACCCTTTAATTAATACATTTTATTTAGACATATTTACGTAACATTTGATTAATATTTGTAAAATGTGTCTAAAATGCCTATTAAAGGAAAAATAATATTAGTTAAATATTACACTTTTCAAACCGACCTGTACGTCTAATACAACGGGCGTTGATAAATTTTTATCTTCGTTGTACTCGAATATGTGTTCAAATCTTAATAGCACTGATCTGTCTCTCCAAGGTTCCAATGTAAGTAACTGCACGTTATTTGGTAGAGGTCTTTTTAGTCCCGAATACTAAAAAAAACAATAATATATGTTTAAATAAATTAAAAACTAATTGGGAACATAGTTTGTATAATGTACATAATATTATTATTTAGAATTATATAATCGATATACATTCTATTTAGACCGAATTACCGAACAACGAACCTAAAAAAGGTTTTTCCATTTATATATATAAAGTAATAGCCATAGGTTTACCACTTGTTAAACCTACGTAATAAATAATATACTATCTAGAAAATAATATAATATAGTTGGTTCTTACTTGTAGCAAAGTGGTTTTCTTCAGCTCGTCGTGAGATACGATATTTAGTTTCTTCGTAAAGAAATACTGTGGTCTGATAAGTTTTCTCTGGGCTAATAGCCTTTCTACCGCAAACTGTTTACCAACTGAACCAAAAGTTACGTAATGTTGTCCTCTAGCTACCAAACCCACTCCAAAAGCAGTCTCGTTCAACGCTTCATCAACGCCAAAAGCGTCATCGTGGAATATTCTTCGATGCACCTGGTTATATAATATTGTATTAAAAAGATACACAAACATATTATCAAACAAAATGATAATAATCAGAAAATAAAATAATAATTTTATAGTTTTTTATAACTTAGTATACCATAAGTTCAATTTCTCCATCTCGAAGACTTGATCCACCTTGTGATCTGTCGTTTAAAACAGAAAATTGTGTACGCATGTCAGTTAAAGTTATGCGTGAAGTGATTGGATAATAATTTCCCGAAACATTTTCTACGTTTTCTTCCAAATTGAACGATGACCTGTAGTTTAGTACACGTTTCAACATCTCTCGGCCGTTTGAATCTGTGTAAAATGTTTGGTTGTTTTGATAAAATGGAATGGAAAAACGCGAAATGATCTCCTTGCCAACTTTATCTCTGAAAAATGTATAAAACGTTTATTAAAACTATATATTTCGATATTATGAGGTAGTCAAAGTTCTTGAATTTACCCGTCTGGTATGGATCCTACAAGCCATTCGAATTCAATATGGTCTTCTCCGTTGTATTTTCGTATCACTTGACTCACCCATTCATTACATTCTTGATGAATTTCTTGCACTACCGGACCTGAATAACATGTTAATATACTTATATAATACTTGATTACGAACAATTCTAAAATTGTACACGATCTATTGAATTCAATATTTGTACTGGTATATTAATATATTATCTAAAATTCTAACCTGAATAACGGACAGGCTTTTTTTGATTATCACAAACTGGTACGGGTGCGCCGTTAGGCCGAAAAATGTAGGCTCCCGACGATCTCTTATAATCTTTTTCGTTATCACCTTCCATGCTTTTGTAGTATAAAAATTCTTGAATTAGTGGAAACTCGTGGTCGTCAACATACATCACAAAACGTCTCGAGTCGTGATCATCAATTTTCAAACCCAAACGCTAAAAGTAACGGATATATACAATTAATATTAATCTTTTAGGACTAAAACCGTAAATTATTATGGTTCCATACTCTATCGCCTACGTCTACTGGACCGCCAGTTACCGATTGTGATGACCTTTTGGTATGAACATTTTTTATATGACTCTTATCTTTTGTGATTAAGAACGACTTGTATCCTAGTGGAGGTAAATCGTCCGCTTGGAACACTAATTCGGCCGTACCTAACGATTTACGGCCCGGTATACGTAATACCGCACTTGGTAATGGGACAAACTGTACTGTGAGTCTTTGACCGTCCGGATCAACAACGGTGTAGGCCGTGTCACTGGGTATGGGTAATCGGACAAACTCCGTGACCGGGCGACTCAGCGGATTGTACAATGTTAGCACAAACTGTTCGGTTTGTTCCGATATTTCACACTGGCTGATATTCAACAGTTGGCAAGTCTTGAACTTGGGCGTTTCATTATTTCCGGCGATCCCTCTGAAAACAAATATCGCATTAATTCCAAACTCAATACACTTGTTGGTAGTTCTCCCATTACGATAGTATCGTGTAAGAAGCCTTTTCGCAATCGAAGATGGCTTCGCTCAATAACCGAGCGTAATCGTTGGCCACGTGCTGTTTCTCCGTACCGGTGATGGCATCATGATGTTGCATCACACCCATCGTTTCGCGGAGTGGTGTGATTTTCACCTCATACTTTGAACCCATTAAACTTTGCACTGACAATTGTTTGCACGTCTAAAAAAACATAAATATTGCTTAGCCAAAGATGCGAATTCATTAGGACACTTATAATAAATTAATCCGAAATCTATTATATAAAGTCAAGCAGCATACTATTTAGGTCTGTAGTTATATGAAAATAAATATAATATAAACGATTCTCATAATCAATTCCCATAGTAGGGGTGGAAGAACTTTGTTCGTCGGTTAGTATACAGATAGCGGATATATTATATTTTAAAATATTAAATACGATTTTGAGCGAAGTTCAATATAAAATTATCACTGCAAAAAAACGAATTTGTAAAAAATAGGATAAACTATTTTAATCAAAATATAACGAATAAAAACGTAATAAAACGGACACGTAGACGTATGCTATTAAGCTTTATTGTGTAAAGGGGAAAATAGGTAATCAATATATGATATTAAAATTAGCAAAGCCGAATGTACTTTCAATCAAGGAGCTGCACATGCACGAATACTAGGATAAAAATGGGTATAGAATCTTGTAACTATAGTTGTTATTTTTTTCCATTTATAACAATTTTACCGTTATATAAGGTAGCTTTCCTTTACGCTTAAGAAAAATAATGGGGAAAAAAATCTATTATCTCTGGAATAGTACCATCTAGAATGAAAAATAATTTACTTCAAGACTTCTACTCGTCTCCCTTAACCAGAAATTGTTTTCTATAATATGTACAATGTACATAGTACCTATTTACAATTGAATTCTTGCTTCATTCAATATCTAAAAACGCAGTACTTGTAAATCACAAATTGTAAAAATTGAGAATGAAATAAATTGCTCGTCTCCAAAACATACTGATATATTTAGATAAAATAAACAAAGAAATAAATAAAACCTTTGCAATATTTTAAAGAGGAAATTCAATTTATTAAATTCGCTATCTATCTTTTACTGAAAAATATAGTAAAAATCGTTTCAATATTTGTAATAATATTATTACTTATAAGATACGTACTTGTAGATAATTATTTCCTCTTCGTTCGTAATATTTTTGTGTCGGTCTAGACGTATAAAAACCGGTCCAATACGAATGTTTGTCGCTTTTATATGGGAAAAAGTCATCTTGCTTTGTCGGAAACGTTATTTTCCGGTCGTTAACAGCTTTCAGATAACACGATGGCGTAGAGTATATTGCATTAATTTTGCTTCCAGACGCTTGTTTCGAGTTAATGTGTCTATAATTAATAACATACAGCTTAGTTCCGAGTTTGTGTATAATTCAAATCGGAAGAATAACCAAAATCCTTTTATGATAATTATTATGACTAAGTACCAACAGTTGTTAATTATTAGACTCGTTTTAATCAATTCACCACGTATAGGATTATTTGTAAATTGTTTTGTTAATAGAATAAGTGTAATTAGATACATATACCATATACGTTTATTTATATTTTACACCCTGTAAGCACAGCAAAACAAATTAGTTAATATTAATGATGAAAATATTATTTACCTAATACTTTAAAACTAGTCGACAAAATCTTTACTGCTAGTATTTTGTAAATATCGTAGCAAGTCCATTTTCTAGTTTTTAAACTAGAACAATATTGTTATTTATATATATATTAAATCAGTACACCATATAATATTATTCAGCATTTACTCTAGCCCCGGAAATGGAACACAGTTTGCACTTTTAATAGTAATCTTCTAGTACATAATACTATAAATATTATTGTTAAAGACGTTTAAAATTACGAAAACCATTCTGGAAGTTCGCTGAAGAATTATAAATAAAAAATATTTTGAACTCGAACACTAAATAGCCAAATGAATCGGTCAGTAGTAATCCTGATAACGTGGACCTAAAGAAAATCCAATTCCAATTGCCCTATCAGAATAGACCATGGAAAAAACAAACATAAACTATATAAATAGAGCATTAGTTTTACACCGGAAAGAGACTATGATAAGTTTGATAAATGGCATAGATCATTGAAAATCAAGAATTTCTAAGGCCTATATATAATTACCGATATTCTTTAGGAGCACAAGAAACCCATACGCATTGCTACACCTCAGGGCATTAATTTAATCTCCAATTTGGACATCAATTTAATATTTACCTACTTATATAATATATTAGATTGTTTTTAACTATTATGGTTTTTTTTTTTTTTTACAAATATTAATAATAACAATAACAAATAACAAATAGTATATAACATTTACATTCGAATCGAGATTTAATTGAAAACAAACACCTATTGTTTTTGAAATTTGAATTTTGTTTATCATCAATAAATAATAATCATGTAAACTGTAATCTAACGTTATAAGTTGTAATGAAGTTCATGTTTTTATTTCTTATCAAGTACGGCAATTAAGTTATTCATGCTTTATGTAGATATTAGTAGATGCCTAATTAATATATATATACCTAATACATGGTTTTATTATTGTATCTCTAGATATATTATAGATAAGGTAGGTACCTCAAAATTGTTTTTAAATATATATTCATAAACAATGTTTTACTAACTTAATTAGTTTATCCATGCTATAAAAATTAATAGCCGCATCAGTGTATTGGAAATCATCACCCATGGTTAATATTACATTATTAGTTCGATAATGAGTAGATTGATTCTTTACATACGATATAAGTTTCTGGGCCTGAAAACATTTATAATTTTTTTTTTTTTTATGTATAAAATATAGTCAGATATAATTTTGGAAATTTTCTTGTATTTTAATTTATTTTTAAAATGATTAGCAGTAATATATTTAAACTATATATAGACAAAATCAATTAGGTAAATAATTATTACCTATTGATAAATAATTATTGGTGCTTTTTAAGGAAAAATATTTATACTGCATACAAACACCGGAACAATTAAAATAATATATTGTTATCAAATAATAATGTTTATGTTATCATAAATGCCACACTGTATGTTAAATAATTTAAATAAATTAATGTTACATAATTCTTACCTATAGTTAAAAAGTAATGTAACCATATTGGTACATTTATACACACAATTTTCACAGTTTCTTTGTTCGTACGGAATTTAAATGCATATTGACACCGAATTTCGTACATACATTTGTAAAGTTCCGGGGCAAGTTTGGACACATTTTTAAAAATGTGACCCTATGAAATGATATTATCAGTACCTATTCCTTGTATTTATTTATTTTTCTAATTTATCATTAGATAACTCTTGACTATACTCGATGAATGTAAGGGCAAGTAAATATTGAAGTTGAGTATAACGACGAAGAGAATGATACAGAGAAGTCCGTGTTTTTAGGATCCATTTAATCTAGATCTCAAGGAAAATAACGCGAAACACAGGATTAACTATGGATGGAAGAAGTGAAGAGAAGCATCAAATATTTTGTATGCTAAATGGATCTTAATTAGATGGAAAGGTAAATTTGATTAGCCAGTATAGGGGGGGGGGGCCTGCTTGGGTCGAAATATTGGAACAGTAGATATAAGAGACATAGACCGGAAAATGAATACACATGCGTTAGTGTAGAAATGACTTCCAAATGAGAGAGAATTGATTGACGTAGCTCAGACGTGTTTCGAGGATGCGAGAGACAGCTAGGCAATCAAATTAGTAATGGGAATGTACGTTGAACGAAATAGGGGAAGAACAAGACTGAAATAAAAAAAATAAAAATAAAGAGGTGGAGGATGTAATAGAAAGCGTCGAGTGATACGAGGTAGACGGGTGCAAGTGAAGATCGAGTCGAGTAGAAATGTAGAATTGGGGCCTATCGTCCACCAATGATATCGACGCGTTACATGACATGACAAGTGATTTACTATATGCACAAGGGTGACTTTTAATTACAGATAATCACGTGGATGCTTCCACTGAATTAACAATATATTGTCAGATCACGTATCGCTTGGTTGTCGTTTCCGAACTCATGTTTGTAACAATAATAGTAAAACGTTTATCATAGTATGTGATATTACGTATCACACGCCATATCTAATAAGAAGAAAATTAATGTATATAATATAATATGTGTGTTGTTGTCATTATTCGTTTGCCAACAGCCATGGCTACATACACAGCTAATGGCTTAACCAATATACTCGTATGAACGTCGGGGCACGGCAGTAGTCGGATTGGTCACAGTCTGAAAATGGGTTTATTCTTTATTTTGAGGGGATTGGAAGCGGTCGTTAATTAAGGGGTTGTGTATAGGCAATTATTTGATTTATTTGCGTTACGCAGTTCTCTTGTGTGAGTAGTATTTGGTCTTTGGTGTGTGTGTATGTGTGTGTAAATACATTTGGCATATAATGATAATGATGGTGTGTACACTCTCATGCACAGGCACATGTCGATAAATACGGCTACCGTATTTTAAAAGACACTAAATCCCGATGGCCATATAATAATGCGATAAGGATTCTGAAGATTAATCTGAATTCGTCGAGAAATCTACTTTAGATCGACTTTTCCATTTTTTAAAATTTTTGTTCCTCGATTTTCACAAAAATTTAAAATGTCAATTTTTAAATGTTTGAATATATTAACATGAATTTAGAGGGACTTAGGGAGACAAAATCAAAAATGTGGAAACGTCGATCTAAAGTAGATTTTAGGACGAATTCAAATCAATTTTTAGAATCTTTATCGCATCACTGGGTCCATCGGTACGTTAGAAATATAAATAGTCTAAATTGCCATGTTACGTGTGTGATAGAGAAAAACGGACAATCGCAGCTTCCAATCTCCTAAAAGCTTCTCCTCTACTGATCTAATGTGTTTTCGCATGTAGATTTAGATGCAGGAAGGCATATGATATACGATCGGGATCCATTTTTCACTGGTAAATAAATGTTAGTACCAGAAACATAAATATATTTTTCGATCTTATCATAATCATATTTAAAATTTCCACCGTCGGGTAGTAAATTAAATAAATTTCCATGTGTAAGTGTTTTTCATAAGTTTTAGTTTACGGTTATATATTCCAAGGTATAATTAATAATAGTTAGTGCTCGGAACTTATTTAATTTGCATATTTTTATGTAATTTTTATTTATGTAAAGCTATTATCTACAATGTGTTTTTAAGATTTCATATTTTATTTGTTGTTCATTTTTATAAAATATGTATTTTTTGATATGAAACGATAAAAATTATATTAAATTATTAATATCGTTTTATGGCCTACTATATTTAAATATTCGTCAACTACGAAGATAAAGCAAGTTGACGATAATTTAATATTAATTATAAATCACTAATCACATGGTTATAATTGGTGTATGTAAATTTTTTTTTTAATTATCATTGATAATTAAAAATAATAATTTATTAAACAGGATCTGCGTTGTATAATTTAAAAATCATCACCTAACCTTCGGATTTGACAATTTAGATTTTAACGTCTTCATTATTTTTTTAGCCTTATATATTATCATCACTTATAATATTACAATTAGTGATGTCAAAAATAACGCGTTATTTCATAAAAATCAATTTTAAATATTGATTTTATTACATTTGCGTTAATCGAAATAATAAGCAACGAAATTACTAAAAAGTAAATTCATTGCATTATTTTGTAATTTACGTTCCCGCGATACTACCCAACACTGATTGTAACATGTTATATTGAATAGTATTATGTGGAACTTAAATTTTTAATTTCAATTTATCATTTAAAATATATATACATAAAAATAGTTTCCTAAAACATTTTTCTTTAAGAGGATATCAGCGCAAATAATATTCAATGAAAAACTCATGTTAGTATTTCTCATTTTTAACAATTTACAAACATCTTAGAAATATGAAATGAAAAAAAAAATTATAGACAACAACATTATATAGTGCCCTGCGTAGCCTTTTTTCGATATTAAAATTGTTTAAGAGTTATATTTATTTAGAAAAAGATCATAAAAGTTAGTTTTATCATAACCTAAAACGTGTTGAAATATACACATATTAAATTTTAAAAAATGACTACGTAGGACACTATATAATTTTGTTATTTATCATTAATTTTTTATTTCGTCTTTCTACAATGTTTTTAAGTTGTTACAAGTGAGAAATACAAAAGTAAAATTTTCTATGAAATTTTATAAATTCATAAAATAAAACAACCATAATGAAATATTATATTGTAATATGGGACCAAACATTATTTATTTTTTAAATGCATATAAACATTTTTCAATCGTTAGGTTTTCATATTTTATGCCAATATAGAACCCCTTGAAAATAGTTGGGTTGTAATATGTTGAAATTATTGAAGCGATTCCATAGAAAAGCACTATGTCTGGTTGATAATATGGTTATACGCTAAAACTATTATTATTATTATTATAGGGGTCAATTGTGATCAAGTGATCGAAATGCGTATTTCTGTGTACGACGTCCCTGGTTCAACTCCCAAGTAGCAAAAGATGAACTCGAACCGAACTATAAAGTTTAAGAGCAAACCCAAACTCAAACTGAATTTCAAAATTAAATACGCAAAAAAAAAAAAAGGTCATTATCTTTTTTTGATGACCCAACTCGAATTCATATAGGTATATTTGAAAATAGCTCGTAAATAATTTGTTCGAGTTCGAACTTCTACTTGAGTTCAAACTCTTTAATCTTTAAAGTTCGGTTCGATTTTTCAAACTTCGAACTGTCGCCTCTAACGGGTTACGAAACCCGTCCAATGATTTAGTAGCTATGCTGCTTGTCATATAGCTATGCTACCGAGAACCATCTTTGACTCCCCCAAAACTCGAGCATGTTTGAGTTTGAATAATAAGATAAGATAATGCATAACTAATGATTTTTTTTATTTTTAATTAGTATTATTACATTATATTATTACTATAGCTTGAGTGCAACTCCTTGTGAGTGAAACTTTTTTTTATTCCTTCTCTTATTCATCTCGTATTTAATCTCTGATTGTACTTTTTTTGATCGCATTGTTATATTTTAAGATAACACGCGTTAATGTACATATTTTGTTAAATATTGTCTAATACTATTGTACTATAATATATATATATATAATATTATCTAGATAAACCGGACCGCTGTAAATCAAGCAAGCCTGTAATCTATGATATTATAATAAATAAACTGCAAAAGTACTGTTTTTTCTACGTGGATAAAACGATATACAGTGAAACTTCCATGCAAGCGTTACAGATTTTAACTTTGTAGATAAGGTACGAGGATGAGCAGTACAATTATCCACAAATAAAATTATTTTTAGATTTTCTTGACTCATTTTTTGATCAATATCGAGTAACCACTTTTCAAAAATTTCTGATGTCATCCACGCTTTTTTATTAAAATCGTAATTTGTTTCAAGTGATTTTATGCCTTTGAAACACCTTGGATTTTTGCTTTT
>JAIPRL010002428.1:0-39314 GCA_025469235.1 Pemphigus obesinymphae | reverse complement strand
CTACGCTCAGAATCGTTTTATTGAATGCAATGATTTATCATTGCTTTCAAATTCAATACATCCACCAAAAGTACCCTACCCAGTAGCGAAGTGCATCCACCAATACTGACACCCGACGAGCGAAGTGGTTCCACAACCTACTGACCGGCTTTTTTATATTTTGAAAATCTTATTTGTCTCGTTGTCTCATTTAGTATTGCAAATATCCGGGTGGTGTTGGGTGGGTGCCCTTGGCATTGTCATTCGTTCGGTAGTAAATTGGAAATTCCAAAATTCAAAATCCCACCATGACATAATAATAGGTATACATTTTATACTCGTCAACGTATAATGCATTTAGGTAGGTCAATGGTCAATAGCCATATATGGTTGGAAAAAACGTACCGTTCTGACGGTGATTTGCACCACTCGAAGAAAAAAAAAATAAAAAATCTTGTTTGCGCCACTGGTCTCGATCGAATGACATCGATCCGGATTATACGCGGAAACCTGTTGTACCGCGAGATTCGTGTTACTGGACGACACATCTACCGAAGACTATTTTGTTTTACAATACCGGTTTAAAATTATTATTATTATTATTATTATTATTATTATAGGTACGAGGCACTAAACTAGACGTATTTTACACGAAAATTGTTCGTACGTATAATTTTACAGTATTATCCGGCGTATCTGCCGCGTCCGTGTGAATTATAACGTAGACGATGAAATTAAACGAGAGTGAACAATAATAATATATATTATAACAATAATAATATAATACAATATATGGCTGGATATCATCGCATCAAATTATCGTGACTTCTCCGTCACGGTGTCGCACATAATCGCCTGTAAACTAAACTCGTATAATTTAAATTCAACGATGCCCGCAAAACCAGTGCAGTTGGGATAAACACTGTTTATCGTTTATCTTATCTAGTGCAATTTCAACGTATTTATCTTCATAATATTATGTATCTAAACAATAATATATATATATATATATATAGTTATCTAAACGTACTTATCTAGATAGGTAACTATTTGTATTGTATCTTGAAAAACTAAACTATTTGAAGACAAATTATTTTATACTTAAAAAATGTTTTAATAATAATAATTGAGTTGTTATTTTTTACCGAATAAATAACATTTATTTTGTATTTTTCTCCCTTTGACCATTGTGAAATTCCGAAACCGCATCCTGCACGTGTCTTATTTTCCATGTAAATAATTTACTTTTAAACATTTTTGGAACACTTTGTTTATACGAAAAAGTGATAACAGCTGCATGTTAAAATTACATTTTATGTGAACAACAATTTTTTGTAAACAAAGCTAAAGTCACATAGAATTAAAATTGTGTCTAATGTTTAGGTGTTAAAAATATAATACACTTTTAAAAAAAAAGAACATTTATATTTTGAAAAATGAGAAGAAATTTTTTTCAATTTTTGCAGGTAATTAAGTTTTAACACGAGTTATGGGAATACTCACAATAATAGAAATCCAAACCCTCACTCAAACAAATAATTCCATATTCTTAAATGGATAGAGACCTCCATTAATCCACGCCTGCTGCCTACTATCTACTATAGATAATATAAATAATATTAAATTCTAAAATTACACTTTTGGTAAGTTATACAATCGATTCTTTAAATAATTATAATTTAATTTATCCAGATAAAAATCGACTTATGTTATATCTTTATCTAAATACAATTCCGATTAATCGTCTTTATTTGCATCTAGATAACATTTAGTGTGATTATCTTTATATCTTATCTAGATGATGTTTTGTTATCTAATCTCAATACTGTCGACAACACAGCTCATCTTTTTACATAATATTATGATTCGGACGATAGCCCCGAGCCGAATACATGGGATAACACTCTATATATATATATATATATACTATATACTCTATAATTACAATAGTGTTGTATGTACCTTAAGCCCCAAGTGAATTGATCAACAATAGATATGTAATTGGACGCTGCTTCGTCGTTCATGCTCCATGCACCGCCGATGAATTCCAGCCGTCCGGACGCCACGAGATTTTTCACGGTGTTTTGGGTATCCTCGGATTGGTCCACCCACCATTTCCAGAAAAATGCCGTCTCCACGTAAATGAACCTGATGACAGAATAAATTGTAAAATTGAAAATGGAAAAGAAGTATGGTCTCTCGTATGACATTCATGTTCAGTATATGACATGTGAAATATGATGTAAATTTTTTTATAATCAATGCGTAAAATTGTAGTGTTTCAAAGATATCTAATTTTGGAGGGGAGCGTATACCCTTAAGTGATTATGTAGGTACTATACCACACTATCATAATGTATTGAATAAATATTATATAAATTCCAAAACTACCCACTTTTTTAAAAATATTGAGTTAAAACCTCACATAATTTAACCTCGATTTTTCCAGTTCCAAAATAACCGTATATATGGGCTAACACGACCTATTATTTTACAACGATTTTTTTTTTTATTTCGCATAGCTATAGGTATAAAGTTCTCATTTTTCATTAAGACAAATATAGCTTTACATAATTGATTGACTAAGTGATATGCAAAATATCCTGTTTTATTATGGAAAAACGTGAAAATTTATTAAATTATTTCAGAAAAGAACCAAAAAAATATTTCAAGAGTTATTAAAAATACGATTGAATCAATTCCCAGTACCAGTTCAAATAATCAAGTATATATTTTCATTATGATTGAAGGACTATACAGCACAAAAAGCGTCTTTTTTTTTTTATCAAGTATTATTATTAGTACAAATGTGTATAAAAAAAATGCTAAAAAAATGCTAAAAAAAATTTACTACAGCGATTAAATATACTCGTAATAGTAATATTTGTAAAATAAATATAATACACATAAAATATTAATGTTATAAGATAATGAATACCGACTTAGCATGCTATTTATGGAATTTATGCAACCTAACCTGCGGCAACAACCAGACATATCCATATTTTGGCGAAAATTAGTTTTTCAACTTTTATTATTAAGAAAAATAATATACGTTGATTGGTGTAACAATCAGATAAATTCGATCATTAAATACAGAGATATTGTACAAATGGAGATGTCTGGTTTTTTATTTTGGTGCAACAAGACATATCTGTATATGTCTGGTTGTTGTACCAAATATTTGTCATAGGTACTGTATTTAAAATACGATTAATTATTAAGAATTAAATAACTTATTTAAATGTTGTTAGTTTGTTATACATATAAACTTTTTATCTGAAAGTGTTAGGTACTCATATTGTTTTATTAAAAATGTTATATTCAAAGATCCATTTTTATTTACATACCGAAAACATATATTTTTTAGTATTATTTTTAATGTATTAAGATTATTAAGTTTGAAAAATTCGTTTTCATTTAAAATATTGTTTTAATAATGCCAGTTTTTTTTATTATGTTTTAAAATAAACTTTTATAAAAGTTTAATTAGTTTTGTTGTACATACACATTTTTATCTATAAAAATGTCCTTCTTATTATTTTATTTAAAACATTAAATGTTATAACCTTTTTTATTTAAATATTTTCTTTTTATAAAACACATAGAAATAAATAAAGTGTGTTATGATTAATATAAAAATATGTTATATGACTAGAAGGATTTCAACAAAAACGTTTAACAATGTAATAGGTAAGAACACCTTTTTCATATTAATTACATTCTTTTTATACATTATAAGTAAAAAAATAATTTTATGGTGCAACAACCAGACATATCCATACTTTTATTTTATTTTTGATATCTTTTTTCATAATATCAATTATAAATATTGTCAAGGTATTTGAATATATTTTTCGTTATTTTTTAAAACTATTTATTAATTTGTAAAGCAGTTTTTTGTTTCTTCTGAACAATTTTAAAAAGTGAATATGTCTGGTTGTTGCCGTATGGTCTTCAATTATACAACAATGAACTATGTGTATTTGTTGGTTTTTAATATTTTCTACAAAACTATAATTTGGGATTATAATGGTTTTTAAATTTAATTATAAAAGTTATTTCGTATAAAAACCATTTTTGGTTTTCAGTTTATAGACTAAGCCTAAGTGGTTTTAAGAGTTTGATAAACTACAGTAAAATACAGTATAAATGTACTATGTCATATATTATAGCAACGAATAAAATGATATTGACACAGGATTATTATTAAATTGTTAGATTTTCCTTTTCCGAATATAGTATTAATTGTTATAGGACTATTAGACTGTAGCACACCCTAAACCCAAAGTCTAGCTATGCTGTATAGTGGATATTCATGTCTCATAATATACCTACTCGGTAAATATTAATGTGTATCGTGTTCAATAACATTCTATATTATAACGGTTCAGTAGGTATATTATTGTTATCTATAATTCAGTGGTTTTCAACCTTTTTCGGATCGCGGCCCCTAGTTTTTCATTTTTTTGTACTGCGACCCCTTCAAAAAAGAATGTTGTTTTATTCATCAAAATTTGATGTGATTACTGACAAAATATTTACGTGGTATACAATTTTGATTAATTTACACTTAAAAATGTAATTAATCATAATACAACATTATTTTAAAACGTATTGTTAAGCATGTACGATAAATTAAAATATAAAAAAAAAAATACATACCTAAATAAAATTAAAAAAAAAATACATGTTAACTTGTTATTCACGTTTTAATGGGATACTTGAGCTTGAACTTTTGATATTATTGATTCCGTATTATGTTTTATATTAGAGACTGCTACTCTTAAGTCCGATTTTACATATTTTAATTTCGTCCGATATTTGTTTTTTATTACTGTAAGAGCTGAAAACGTCGTTTCACGCAAGTAATAGTAGATGCAAATGTCAGAAGTGTTGATACAGCTATTCTTGACATTTGCCATTCTTCATTTAAGAAGTGTTCTGCGAGTGTATTTTTATATTCAAGGAGAAAATTCGTATTTCGTCTATAAGCTCGAAAATTCTTAATAATATTTTACCACTACGGGATAACCGCACCTGACATCAGTATATGAATAGTAGTAGTTTTGTATGATCAGATCCCATTTCATTACAGAGTATCGTAAATAATCCAGAATTTCGTGCTTTTGATGTTATTTTATGGATATAGTACAAAATAAATAATTAACTTTATTTTTATTTTTAAATATTATGGAAAAATCATTTCCGTATATTATTTTTGGCGACCCCCAAGTGGAAAACCACTGATCTATATGAATACATTTGTTTTATGGAGTATTAAATAGGTTTTTTATTATTATTATTATTATTATTTGAATTCATTATGAAAAATGAACTTAAACTTAAAAACATTGAATAATATAATATGATAATATTTAATATATTTTTGTATCAAGAGGATTGGAAGCGATCATTTACTACGGGTATAAATAAATATTAAATACCCAGTTTCTACAAAATAATTTGTTTTTATTTAACAAATACGTATTTTGAAAACAATGTTTTCATCTTCAGTGTTAAACAACTACTCAAACTTGAAATTTTTTAACAGTGTAGTTGTTTAACACTGAAGATGAAAACATTGTTTTCGAAATACGTATTTGTTAAATAATAACAAATTATTTTGTAGAAACTGGGTATTTATTTATAAATATAAATAATTCTACAAGTAACTCAACACCAAAATATTTACTACGGGGTTGTGTAATGTGTATAAACAATTGTTTGATTTATTCAAGTAACGCAGTGTGTTTATGCGAGTATAGTATTTTTGGTCTATAATATAATTTGTGTGAATACGTTCGGCATAATAATGACGGTGTGCGCACTCGCATGCACGGGCACATGTCAATAAATACGGCTATCGAATTTGAAAAGACATTAAATCGCATTTCCAACATATCGATTGACCCAGTGATACGATAAGGTATCCCAAAACTGATCTGGTATTGGTCGTGAAATATACTTGAGAACGAGATTTTACGACTTTCCCACATTTTTTAATATTTTTTCCCCTGATTTTCACAAAAATTTAAAACGTCAATTTTTAAATGTCCGAATATATTAACTTGATTTTAGGAGATTTAGGAAGATAAAATCAATAATGTGTGAAAGCCGATCTAAAGTAGACATTACGATAAATTCAGATCAGTTTTTCTAATCGTTATCACATCACTATAGATCCATCGATATGTTGGAAATATAAACGGGTTAAATTGCTACGGTAGGTAATACGTGTAGCGATCGATTGGATAGTCCAAAAGATTTTGGAAACTGATTTAAATTTGTTAACGACTTCACTTTTTAACAACAACTTTTTTAATATTAAGTACCTAAAAATGTCAGTGATTTCATACTGTTTTGTTAAGAGAAATATGTGGGTTTTAAGCTATTTAATTTCTATTTATAGTTTTTCAAAGTGTGCGGTTTTTAGTCACTACCGTTAGTGTTAAATAATGACTTACATTTGAAAACTTTATGTTCTGAAGACAAACGTTATTTTTAAACATATTTAATAGAATATTGAACCACCAATTAAATTTATTATCATTTAACGTTTAGAAGAACGAATTTTGTTAGTGGTATTACCAATATATATACATTTATTTCCGAATATATTTTTCGCAAACAAAAACCGATAAAAATAATATTTTCTATCAATTCATATCATATATTCGCATTAAATGCAAATTAATTAAATAATGAAGTCAGATACAGTAATATCCAAAACTAGTAAAATATAGTACTTATTATACTAATTATTTGTTTAAACTAATTTTAGAATAAATAATTATACACTTAAAAATTGACAGAAAAAACGAATGTAATAGCGTACGTTAAAAATAATATTACTTGGTATTTTAGTCTACAAATAGTTACCTCTTATTCGGATCTTTTGCCAATGCGGAAACGACGGAGTCTAAAATGAATTGCACGCCCGCCAATTGAATGGAACCATTTGCTAAAAAAAAAAAATAATAATAATAATACACCAACCGTTACATAAAAACATGACTAATATTTTATGGTTAAATTTTAAAATGTTCAGTAGGTATATATTATTTTTATTATTTGGTATTTTTTAAATACGCTATAATACGAGAGTGCCGATTTTTTGATTTTTACATATTTTTACCGATCGCAGTACGCAGTCGATGAGGGTAAAAATGTGAACGATTAATAGATCACAGAATTCACAGAAAAATTTATTTTGCATATTTTTTATATTAGAGAATATATTGATGTTTATGACACATTTTGTGCATATATTTTCTCGATTTACGTAGAAAATGTACGCGTCCACCTTTAGAGCGTAGGCTGGGTGAAGCAAGGAATTTATTGGTATTAGATGATGTTTGATTGTGTGATTGATTTCCGGAGCCAGGATATTTTTCGAAAATACTTGCAAGGTTAGGTTAGGTACTTGCAAGGCTTATTTGTTGATTATAGTTAATTTTTAGGACATTTTTTTTTTTTAGGGGACGGCTAGGTAGGTGTATTTAATATTATTTTGGATAGTTGAACCGGTTGATAAAATATACCTTGTTGCCACTGCCCTGATTGACCTTGTTTTTTTAGAAAATATTTTGTTTTTAAACGATTATTAAGAAAATATTTTAAGATTTTATTAGTGCATATTAGCATCATATTTTCAACTTTTAAAAACATAAAAATCAGCCATTTGGTTATAATATATTGGTGTATTATAAACCGATTAAAAATAACTTAAAATACAGTATAGTACTGTTGGTTCAGTAATATGTAGGTATTAGTATAATATACCTAACATATTTTTAAATTTTTGAACACAACTATTTTTGTAAAAACTATTTAAACCGGGAAATTTAGTATTTATTTTATAACAGTTGTTCATTTTTCGTTTTAAATGTTAATTCAAATATTTACATGGTTTTAATTTTAAATCTCTGTTAAAAAATTATGACTAAATTATAATTAAATGACAATGTTATTTATGTTTTATTTCTCAATAGATTTAATCCATTAGTAGGTGTATGTAGTGTATTATAAGCTAAAATAAATGAAAAAATTATAGTACCTAATTATTATAGAAAAAGTTTTACTAAATCTTTGATTTATATGCGCAAATTATCTAAAATCTGCTTACGACTAAATGTATAACTATGTAAATAGTATAGAAAAAGTTTAAAAAATACATAATTTCTTTGGTTTATTAAATTATATATATATATATATATATATTTATATATTATTAACAATAAATTAACTTACATAAAATATCGTAATAAAATGTTTGTAAATTTAAATAAAAAAATAAAATAAAGCATAACTATAACAATCACATATATTATCATTATGATAGAAATTAAAGTGTTTTTTTTTCAATGAAATCAACTAAATTCTATGAATATTCATAAATATACGATGTTTCTAGAATTATAATTTATAATGATACATATATATTTAAAAAAATGTCCTACTGGAATGAATAGAATATTTACTCAATGCAACACCATTACAATATGCCTAATATATTGTAATAGTCGTTTTATTTTAGAGAAAATAATGTCCATGTACTATAATTTTTAAATCTAATTTTTTCAGTTTAAATTATGATCATAATCATTATTGTACTGTACAGTGTACACTCCATAGCAAATAAAAATTAATACAAATACAAATTAACATTAAAATATCAAATAGATCAAAGTAAACGAACTAAATTCGAAATGCATGAACGATAGGAACATTTGTTTTTTAATTTAGTCCATATTTTCAATAAACTTAATTATAGTAGTTAATTTTTCTTAAAAAGTTCAATTATATTAACAATTATTACGATTTTTTCCATACAGTTTTCAAAAATGTTTAACCTTTATTCGATAAAAATATATAAAGTCATTTAAATTGAGCGAATTCAACGATAACGATTTATTTTTTAGTTAAAATTTATTGAAAACACCTTAATTGAAATAATTAGAAAATTTTTGAAAAATTAACCGCGCGATGCATTTGAATTACCTACCTAATTGACTGACGAACATGAACGAACCGAGTTTGTCAAACAAAATGAACTATAGTTCGGGAAACATAGTTTAACAGTTTTTTGAACTATTTTGAACTGTAGTTTGTATTTCAAACATTAAAATAGTCTCGGAGCTCACTTTTAAAGTGGAATCGATTGATTATTTTTTTTATTAATAAAAATATAATAATTACTGCCGAAATAATATTGATCGACGGTCTTCAGCCAACCAACGTCGTCGTGTGAATGGGGAATAAAGTGCACGTTGAGATATCCATCTTTGACCGGATGACACGACTGAAAATATCCATAAAATATACACATCAATATGGTTTATACCGTTAAGTTGTTGCACAAATATAATATATAGTTATTATCGTACAGCAATCGCAATTGTATACGTGCTCGGTTTATCTAACAATTTACCTACTCTAGTTTCTATTGAGTATATTGTACCAACAACCCACTGGACCAATTACTATTTGAATCACAATAAATTATTTACGTTCAATGTCTTGTTTAACACGTCTTCGGTAACGACTGACTCTTTGAAGGGCAATATTATATACAATTTTCATTTCTTGTTAATCGTTACAACGTTAAAACGTATATATAACTATACCGGTAGCCGGTCAAAATATCTCTGATATCTACATATGGTCGATATAAATCCGGTGAAATATATGGCCAATACAGAAATATACCGACGGAAAACGATTTTTTCTCACAAAACAATTTTTTACGATAAAATAATGCATGTCCTCTTAATACAGTTAAACTGGTCGTAACCCTATGATGACTTATAGTCGAAACTAGTCGTTACCATGTACAATATAATATATGAAATATCGTTATTTTTATATATTTTAAATGTATTCCCAATTATTTTTATTATATTTTGTCTTGTATAATATCTAACATAAAACCCATATACTTTTTGACACTTTTAAGTACATTTTTTGTTATCTACATAGGTAATATATTATCTAAGCCTCCCCCCCCCCTTAAGAAATTCTTGGCTAAGCCACTGCCTTTATGTATGTATTTTACCGGAAAAACTATCGTTAATTAATTCTTTTAAAAATATTCCATTTTCATTTTCCAGAAGATTTCTCAGTCGTTCAACTCTAAAGTGTTTCCGACAAAACACCTAAGTAATCCGAAAATTTATCAAACTTACTATTATCGGATATTAATAATAGGTAGGAATGACAATAAAAAGCGGGGCGGCCGATGTTATATTAATACCCGTTTTCACCGTTTTATTACTATATGTGGTACGAAATTACGGAAAGAATAATATTTTTCACTATGAAATTACTTAGATAAATCTTACTGAAGATAAATCCTAGTATTGTTTATGGATACAAATTAAATATAACTACTAACTACTCTTCTAAGTATTAAGTAATATTATGGGAAAAACTTAGTGCCGTCTATGCATTTAGCCTAATATATATTATTATAATTAAATTTATTTCGATGATTTAGAGGCTCCTCGAATTTGATTATTATTGTCAATGCTAACATTTGATGAAAAAAAAGTACCTAGCTTGATAAAAATAATTTTAAGTAACTTAAAAGTAATTGAATTATACTTTTTAAAAGTTATTTGCCCGACACTTACTGCTTAACTACTTTAAAAGTAATGACGTTACAAATTACATTACTTTTATATTTTTTCATAAAATGTTGTTTTAATAATATTTATCACATATGTACCGATACATTACCAAAATATTAGAGTTCACTGACCATTTACATATAGGAGTAATGAAACAACAAAATAACTAATAACATAATAATAATAAACAAATATTATTAATCACGATATGGGTTGTAAATCTAAAAATAATTAAGTGGTTTTTAGATTTGAAAATTAAAATTTATCATTAATCTATAAATTATAATGGTGTATGATTTGTAACACCAAATTTAACCCGTTACTTCAAGAATTAGTTATTATATTACAATTGTGTTAATTTAAATAATAAGTACCTAATGTAATCATAACTGTGTTACTCGTTAAGTATAAGTTCATTGTAGCCTGTAGGTAGTAATTTGTAATTTTCGCTAATAGATAACTACGGTCTATAATATAAAAATATATATTACAATTTCTAAAAAGTATATTTTCAAATAATATTTCAGTTATACAACTAGACTAAAAATATAGTATTTAAGAGGTATACAAAGTATTTTTTTAATAATGGGCCAAGCTATATCTCGGGAAGTATAAATAATTTTCGTGAAATTTTTTTCTGAAAGTTAATTCTATATTTTTCATATTTTTGAATTTTTATCAACTTACAACTTTCGGTTTTCAAATGGTAACCTATAATTTAAATTATAAATTCTTAAAAAATATTTTTTTTATAAAAATGTTCACTTTTTGATTTTTTAAATCCGATAAATATTATCAAAGTAACAGCGTTTAAATTTAAGACGTAGCGGAGTGGAAAAGTAGGTACTGTTAAAACACGTATCATATGTTGATAATGACATACTACAGTATTCCGTTGCATCTTAAATTTGAATATTTGTTACTCGGGTAATATTCATCGAATTAAAAAATTAAAACAAGAAACTTCTTATAAGAATATATTTATTAAGAATTTATAATTTAAATCATGGGTATCCATTTTAAAATAAAAAGTTGATAAGGTTTTAAAAATAAGGGAGGGTGATAAAACTTAAAAATACAAAATAACGTAAAATAGATTACACAAATAACTTTCTGAAAACAATTTCACTAAAACTATTTATACTTCTCGAGATACATCCTGGCTCATGATAATAAAAATAACCTTATATAGGTCATTTTTAAATCTTAGTTTACTGCAATAACGATTAATTGTTTTATAATATAAGTATTTCAAACATAAAAATATTTGAGAAATTTGAGATTTTTCGTTAGGTATTTTGACCTATAAGCGTATTTTTCTCACGAAATACCTAGGGAAACTAAAAAGTTTATAACCAATTATATTTTACGACTATATCACAATAGCTAAACATTACAACGAAAAGCGGCAACACATAGATCAACGACACTATAGTGACTATTTTAATTTATAATTTATTATAATATGCTTTGAATTGTATACCAAATTTTAATTTACATTTTATTTGGAATACAGTCAAAGTATAATTATGTTCATACTAATCATACTATTTATTAATTAAATTAGAAAAACGACTAATAGATTTAATGAAACTCATACGACGTGCATACTCGTATATAAATATACACGTGATTATAAATCGACTCCAAGAAAATATCTGGAATTTATTAAAAATCAGTCATAATTTCACATTAAATATAATTCGTGAGGATCACATCGAGAAGTGAAAAATGTAAAAATGTGAATGATTAAAGAAAACCTGAAAGTTACATAAAACAGTTCCCATTTAAAATACCTACTCTGTATTTCAATTTATTCCATGTTTTTAAATTTTTTTTTCTTTAAGTTTGGTTTCAAAACTATTTTGATTTTCATACGAGAAAGCAAAAATGTTTACATTATTATAACACTTAATACTAATTATTTTAATACAAAAACGAAAAAATATTTTATAAATTAAAACGTTACAATAAATAATTGAATATATTATCCAATATTTTGAGTGCAAAATATATTTAAGTATGGTATATGACTTCAATTATAAATATTATTCGAGAAATATTTATCAGACTCAAAAAATCAAAACTTGTAAATTTTTTTACAAAAAATCTTTTCAAGAAATTATATTTTAAATAGAATATTTATAGTGGACATGTTATATATTGAATTATATTTGAAGCAATGATAAATCATATCTTTCTATAAAACGATTCTACACGTAACATCGGTGTAATAATTTTAAAAACAATTTTAATTAGGCAATTGCAACAATTTTATTTCTTATTTATCCTATTTTGATAAAATATAGCCGTTTTAAAGGTAGGTTTTCTTTGCGAAACTACTGAAAGTAATCGAATATGACTTTTTTAAAATATCAACTAGAACTAATTTTCTATCAAAAAAGCTCGTATATTTCTTAAATTGTACGTATACAGTGTACCATTGCGGTATATCTATAAAAATTACACTTTGTAATATTTACTAAAAGTGTGAGAACGATAAAAATTTGCAACATGCGAGTAAAAATGGTCATTTTATTAAAATTGCACAAAATAAAATTTCACAAATGTATTTTTTTAGATTTGTTTTATTTAAGTTTAGATATAATAAATTCAATACCGAATAACTATTATTACCAATATTTGATTAAAAACATATCATACGATTTGAACTTATGTATGATAATATAGTAACCTTACGGCTTAATTAATTTTAATTAGATTCATGCATACTTATAAAGATTATAATATGATGAATTATAATATCTAATTAACATATATGGTTAATTTTAATAACTTAACTCCACTTAAATGTGAAATGTATAATATAATGTTTATCGTTATAAAGGAAATTTAATCATAATGAATTATCAATTTTTAATTTTATGTCTGCGTTAAATGTTATTTAACCATGATACGTAAATAATATTTTTAATCATTGGAATTTATGAAATTATCTATATATACCTACCTAGGTATATATTGATTATTATTAAAAACTATTTTTCAAAGTTATAAATATTTACATAAACCTATATAATTAAATTTCCATGTTAGTCGCACATGACGATTTTGTAAATTAAAATTGTATTAATTTAATTTTACCTTTTCCGTCTACCTAACAATCAATTATTTACGTTCTGTATAATCTCTAGAATTTTATAATTATTTTTTTTTATATGTATTAGAGTTAATTTATCTATTATCAAATTTACAACATTATCTCACAAGATATATATATATATATATATATTTTAAATATTATGATTTAAAAAAAATTGTAGGTATTAATGGATTATCATGTCTTTATAAAATGAAAATTTCAATAAAAGCTGACTAGAAACCGTAGACAATGATCTCATCTTTAAATTTTATAATTTGTCAATTTAATCTAATAGCAACAATTATAAAACTACAGATATTATACAGATCGTGAATTTCTTATACTATAAGTCTTAATAAGGGTAAAATGAAATCAGGACCGTATTTAGAAAATTATCAGCCCCGTACTAACAACTATTTGACGCCCTCCAAAATAAAGTTAATGGCTTTTTTTTACTCATCAACTTTTTAAAGAGCATAATTTTTTTAATTATTAGCTAATAATTTGTTTATAACTCATTGATGAAAATAAAACTTTCAACTGTTCATAAAGCCACCACTAAAAATGTAAAATACATTATAATAAGTAATTGAAACGCTTACCCTTGAAGAGACATACGATCCCCATTTGAGTGACCAATAGAGTAGTTTCCTAAATATGGCTTTGAATATAACATAATATGCATTTTCCTTCACGGTCTGTTATACACAAGAGAGAAATATGAAAATGATATCGAACTGTCGATGCTGGATATGAGCATTTTGATGTTTAGTTTGTCATAACGATCCCATATATTTTAATTTTTTTTATTCCAGTATACTCCGATAAATTATATATGACAATTTATAATTATTTATAGTTAAGTTAAGATAAAAAAAATAACTCATTAACTTAAGTTAAGTTAATTTTTTTTTTTTTTTTGTACGAGTCAATATAACATTGGAGATATACAATATCTATTATTTTTTTGGAAATACTGTTATTTTTAACTTTAAGCATTTAAAATTTTTTAATAATCATTAACATACCTACCTAATAATATTGAAAATACTACAATGTATTTATAATAATAATTATTAAAATTAACAACAAATAGGTCCATAAAAATGTTTGATTAGTAGATACCTACGATTTTCTTCAAAGTTCTAACGAATGGAAATTTCTCATTAGAAATTACCTAGGTACCTAAATATTGTTTATTGGTGGGAAGTCTAAAATATATTCCTAAATTTATATTACGGCGAGATTATTACATAAATTGTAATATATATAGTTATTTTCATTTTATTTATATTTTCGGTAGGTAAATCTGTAATTCTTATAATGTAAGAATTATTAGAAACGACAAAAACGACATTAGGTACTTTTATTCGATCATTTTGACGATAGACACGATACGAAATGAAAATGTATGGATTATTAATATTTCAAAATTAACTTGACCGAGCTATAATCAAACGTAGCCAAATATAAGCCATAAGTGAACAAAACTGAAATATAAAACGTTAAAATTAACTAAAATCTTTTAACTGGTTTGTGACCAGCGTCGATCCATTAATTATAACGCAACAAAAATAAATAAATAACTAAAAAATTACACCGATATGGTATATACATATAGGTATAGGTACCCACTTGTACGCACGCCCGACTCTCTAACCAGGTTTATATTGGTTTACCGGTGGTCGGACCGTTGATTTTTATCTTTCGACGATTATATCGTACGTATAAGCCCTTTATTTGTGATAACAGTATAAAACCCTCCGTGTACCCGTATTATTTGACATACAGACCCCGTCGAAATCGACGGTGTTTGCCGCAGCGGTCCCTTTTTGACATGCGGTATAAAACGGTTCGAACCTCGTATCCGCATTTTGGTCCGGTCGTTCTCCAGGACGATGATGGGTGCGACGTACCCGTGCACGCCAACAGCAGCACCGCCAGCAACGCGTTCTCGACGCACCGATAATAATAACAATAATACATAATTGTGTTTCGCGCGAAAACTGTGCTTTATTATTATTATGTTTGTTATTGTTATTATTATTATTGTTGTTGTTATTGTTATAACCACTGTCGTCGGTCCAACTCGAGTCGACCGCAACAGCGTCTGATAGCTGACTGAACGGAAGACCCGCCGACGTTTCGACCGGTATTGTAGTAATAATATAGTGTGTGCCGTACGCACACCGGTTTTCACTATACCTACTCCTACTAAATAGGTATACCTATTGTGCCGTGTCAGTGTGTTAGTGTATATTGTGTGTCAGTGTGCAATAAAGAAGTATAATAATCTGTCACACCGGACATCATCATTTGGTGGGAATTATCGAACAACAGGCAGTGTCCGATGGTAACGTAACGGACGTAACAGTTGAGTGACGTGGTTACTTTTTCGTGTAACGTTATAGTGCAAACATCGTTATTCGGTTATTTTCGTAGTGACGCGAGCGTGACTACGTTAGTCATCAGCTGTAGGCGACTTTGTAAAATAACGCGTTACATATTTATCATATAAATAGAAAAATACAATTCATTCCAATATGAATTCGTCTAAAATTGCCCTTGACCAATCCATTATCAGCGAAAAGTACCTATAAACATTTTAACGATCGTACGCAATATCGGTTGGAGTGGCCGAGACATTGAATTTTATGATATTCCGCTGCAGACGACCATCGTATTTTACATCACATAATGTATTTTATTGTTTTCATTTTTACATGCTTATTCAAAAATGTTGAAAGTAACGCCGTTGTAACTATAGTTACGTTTGGATTGAAAAAGTAATGTAACGCTATTACTTTTGTATTCAGGTAACGAAAAATCAATCTAGTTACCTTTTGATTTTGTAACTAGTAACGTAACTTGGTTACTTTTTAAAAGTAACTTACCACCGACACTGACAATTATCGAATTTTAACAAACGAATATTTGTTGAAATAATACGATTTTTATTAGGTATTTTAATGTATATATAATGTTAAATTAATAAAAAAAAAATGTGTTTACAATAACAAATTCGTTGTGTAAATTTCACAAAATATACAAGTTATAATTTAATAAAATTGATTTATAAAATTAATACAGATTTTATTATTATAATAAAGTACGTTATTAAATTGAAAAAACATTCTGTTTGAAATGACTATTTTAATTAACAAATGGGCTGTGTTCTACGAAGAAGAAAAAAGAAAATCAACCCAAAATATTTGTTAATTCGAATACATTTGTATTCAATTGGACGATTTTATCCAAGACATTGATAAAAGATATTGTTAAAACAATAATACATTTTGTTATTTTACTGTTAAATTAACAAATATTTTATTTCTAAATCAACAAACATTTTATTGGACCTATATTAACAACCATATTATTAAATTAATCTATATTTTTATTGAAATCGCGAATATATTTGGTTCAGTGCAGTGTGTATTAGTGTATTATGAAAGTGTGTGTATGTGCGTGAGTATTTAAATCATAGAGTAAATGAGCGGGAACACTGGGTCCGTTCAGTTCAGTTCTCTTACCTTTCGTCCATATCAGTTCAGTCTGGTATGTCTAGACTATATATAGCAAAAATAACTGAAGACGGAAGCCAAAACGTGATAAGAATACATAATATAATAATACGGTTTCCCAAAACCTGCAGTTTGTTGTTGCTCGATAAAAGTTGATATAATATATTTTGATGTGTGCGAGTTCGTTTTTAGGTGTGATGTTAATTACATTTTAAAAAGTAGATTATAAAAACGATAATAATAATAGTGATAATAATTTTAACGGGACGGAAAGGACTGATGCAATGTGCCACCTACACATATTTTTTCGCTGATCCGTCACAAATAGAAAGCGATCGAACTGAACTGAACTGAACGGACCCAGTTTCCATCGCTATTATATAGAAAAAATAGGTAACGTTTAGAGTAACAACATATTTTGTAATATTATGTACATCTAAATTTTATTCATTTATTTACGTGTAACCAATTCATTATTGAATGTTATTCAAAAATAAGATGACAAGAATAAAATTTAAAATTTGAGATTAAAAATATTTGGAAAAAAAAACCTAAGAGAAGTACACGGACTACCGATTGGGACCACTTATTTAGGGGCTTAGTGCGCCATCCCGATTAATTATTGATTAATACTTTAAAATTTTTTTCAAAAAAATTGATGCAGAAAATTAATCGAAACACAGCCGTTTCAAGTTTGAAAAAATACATTAGAAACGACTGTGTTCCTATTTGGAAAATAAAAATTGTATTGCAAGCAAATTCTCAAATAAAAAAAGACTAAAGTTTAAAAAATTATATATGAAAAATGTGTATTCTTGTGGTCTAACATTATTATGCAACATAAACACAATTAAAATTAGTAAAATACTAGAAGAGTTGTGTAGAGTGTTTCCAGTTAACTCGAACACACTGTATATATGTAATATGTATATTTAAATTTTAAATATGAGGTGTTTGCTGTGTGCATTTATCAAAATATCTGGGGCCCACCACAACCTTTGATCCGGGAAAGTGCTAAAACGAAATCAAAACAATCGAACGAATTATTATGATTGTTTGCATGTTATTATAAGTTAACGAACTTTATTGTTTGCAACGAAAATTCGATACTGTATTCACTCCCATATCTAATGATTTCAGTATTTTAATTTTGTTTTCATTGTTGGTTTTGTTTTTAATTTTCATTCTCGTAATAGTTACGAGAGCTCCTATAATTAAACTCCGTGAAAAATAAATAATCTTATGAATTACAATGATTTATTTTAAAAATAAAAATAAATAATATATGTTGAATATATAATATATATATATAATACGACAAGTAGTGAATTTAAAATATTTAAAAACAAACTGTTTAAAAACAAATTATTTAAAAAACGTTTCTTTTTTGCAGTAAAATTAATAGGTAGGTATATATTATAACCTGGTAAAAAAAACCTTTAGAAAACTTAGGTTAAAATATGAAAGCCACTATTGTGTTATATTGTATCTACTTTTGAACAGACAATTATCTTTTTAAAAATTAGCAATTAATGAACTGCAGTAACACAGTTGTATTTGTTCTTACGCGTTTAAATTTTCGGACAAAATATACGAACATAACGGTTTAAAATATAAAATCTCTTCTTTTTGCTTTATTTAAATTTATATTTGAGATTAAACTCGTACATAATTTAGGTATATTGTTCTGAAAAAAGAAATCATTTTTAAACACTTTTTTTTAAATGTAGGTTGTAATAATTTTACTGAAGCAATAGCACAAAACCATAATACAAATCATTTTCATAAAAAAAACTGGACTAATTGCATACTGGACTAATTTAAATTGATAATTATAAAACATAATAAAATACAAATATCAAATATTTTAAATAATTATTTCAATGGGCAATATATTTAGTCAGTTAACTTGATGATCTACATAACACTTTCACCAATCGTATATTTACAATTTTAATATTATAAACTATAATATATATTTTTAAAACTGCTTAGTGTATTTTTATTTTATAATTCATTAGTAATTATATTATTATTTAATATATATATATTTAAATAAATACCTACAAAATATTATTAAATGTTAATCGATTTAAGTTCATTAATTTTCTAAGCTCAAAATGTTCAGCCCCAAACAACTGAGAGAATAATATACGAATGAGAAGAAGGAGGAGAAGAAGAAGAAGAAGAAGAAAAAGAAGAAGAAAAGAAATAGAAGTTTAATTGAAAAATGTATAAAAGGTATTAAAAAGTTGTTATACTAATAAAAAAAAAAAGCCGTTATTAAATGTGTATAATTTACATTAAAACTGCTGAGTTATGTTTTAATTAAGTATGACAAAAATTATATACAAAGTTAAAAAAATTTTAACATAATTATAGAATGTTTGGAATTACTATATAACATATATTTATTGTTTTTTCATAATATTTACAATCTCTCAATAACCATCATTCTACAAAAGTTAAGATTCTAGATACCTAGTTCCGTAGTGTTACTCTAAATTTTATTTAATTTATTTAATTTAATTAATTTATTTTATTGTATTTTATTTAGACATTAAGAATAAGTTCAAAAATGTTTACCCCAGTATCTGCAAGGAATATTTTAGGTACATAAATACATTATAGCATCTGCTAAATACGCGTACAGTATAGCATACATTATAGTATTGTATCATAGTTCTATACTATACTCAGTTTTCCATGCACGTCATGTGAAATTAATGAATAATTAACAAGTTTACTGAAACGTCAACATAGTGAATTAAGGATTTTCTTGAAAAAAAAAAATTCAAGACAAGATACCATGTACTTTGAAATGCTAATCGAATAAATCTAATAGGTAGAATTTTGATATCTAGATCTAGTTCCGGATATTATAATATAATGATATATGATGAGACAATTTTATACAATTTTATATTTATAAACGTAATTTCAAATCGAAATCGTCCACGTTGGAACTTTGATATCTGTGGCATAACCGTGGGAGGG
This sequence comes from Pemphigus obesinymphae, assembly GCA_025469235.1. NCBI lineage: Eukaryota > Metazoa > Arthropoda > Insecta > Hemiptera > Aphididae > Pemphigus > Pemphigus obesinymphae. The sequence goes on along the minus strand of JAIPRL010002428.1, from coordinate 19,080 downwards.
GGGGGTGTTTAATCCCCCCCCCCATTATATTTTTTTTCATACGTTTTAACCTAATAAATGTGTTATAATTGTATACTTTTAATTTTAACTTTTACATTTTTTTGTATATACACCACTGAACCTGGTCCTTGAATGGTTCAATAAGAGTATGAACATATTGAGCAACAAACATAACAATAATGTAAATATAAAAAGTTATAGTTTAATTTATACTTAACCCCCTCCCCCTCTCTCTCTTCCCATTTCATAATATATGTTAGAGTACTTAAATTTACAATGTAACAATATTTTCATCAAGTAGTCACAAAAATATCTAATTGAACTAACAAATTACATTTATTTAACCTAAAAACCAAAGTGATTCTTATGCAAAAAGATGAATGAATTCATGAATTCTTGTGATTAGTTTAGTTCTAACTATGCTAAAGGTCAACGTAGGTCATATAAATCCGGACCATTTGTTTTATAACCATAAAAAAGTAATAAATCGTATACATTATAGGGTCGTTCGAGCATAATAATCAAAAAAAAATAAAAATCGTTGCGTTTTTAATTCAAAATACGTGTTTTAGGATTTACACAATTGTAGGTATAGGTTTAACAATTAAAAATATATACGTATATAACTGCATAAAGCATTTGAAATTAAATAATTTATTCTGAGTTGGGCGAGGAATGTATTAGTTTTACAATTATGTTTTTTTTTTTTTTTTTTTTATATGCATATATATATATATATAAACTTTTTAGGGTAGAATAAATCGAGTAAACATTTTCAGATAAAGAGCTTTCAGGTGGAAAATTGGTTCTCATTGATAATATAGATATCTATTTTAAATATATAATTTTTTTATTTTTCAAGGAATTTTTTTTAAGTGTAAGTAAAACCACCAAAAAAATCTTAAAACTTGGAAAATAATAAGAAGTAAACTTGTCATAGTTACCGACTTATATAAATATATATTATATAATATATATAGGTACCTATATATTTATTTATCTATGTAGCTATACATATTTTTGGGTAGAGGAATTAAGTAGGAGTTTTTGAATAAAGTTTTTGAGCAAATTCAATAATAAAGATGTGTAATAAATTCGATTTCCCCGGTAGTTAAAAAAATTACCAAAAATTTTTATAAGTTTGAAAATAATAATCCTTTTTTAATTTAAATTCTGAGCGGGGCAAGGAAAGCTATATATATAGCTTATATATATATATATATATATATATAAAGCTATATAGTTTTATAATGATGTTGATTTAATATTGAAAATCGGTAGGTATTCACCTTTTTTTTTTTTTTAAACCATTTTAATGTTTTCAGCATAATAATAGGTTTTAAGAGCTAAATATTAATACAAAATTATAACTATGTCACTCTAACTTTATTAAATAAATCTAAAAATTAATATTAACAGTTATGCAGTATGCACTAAGGCCCCAGTTGAAATCGTTATTTTTTTTAAAATATTATACATTTTACTTCAAATATGTTTATAATATAAGTTTTATAAAACTATACTTGAAAAAAAATTTTGTAAAATTGTAATTTAGTTATTTATATAATATAATACGTCTTTTATTTAATAAGTACATATTTTTAAAAAAAAAAAAAACACAATTTTTATAAAATAAATAATAAAATATTATTTGTATCTACTATTTTTTACTATATTTATACAAAAGATATTTTACCCATACGAGCCGCTTTATGTATTTAGGTATAGTTATATTTATAAATAATTTTATATTATAAGTATCTTTTATTTTTATATCTGGCGAAAAAGTGAATTTGAGGAAAAAGGAAATGTACGGTTTTAGGAGAAAAGAGAATTGACCTTTTTTTTTAATTTGGCGGAACAGAGAAAGGTATACCTAAATTTATGACGGAAAATGGGCCCACCCTATATTTTGTATTCCTTTTTTGATTTTTGTTTTCTATTTTTTATTTGCAACTTGATGACTGTTAGTCAAAACACTCGAAACTAGTTGTATTGTTACCTAATACTTTTTCGAATACTCTATAGGCACATTTTCTATTTTCTATATTATTTTAAAAAATACATATTAACTTTATTCTTATATATATATTGTTTTTTTTATATAATACCTATTATTAGTCCTACATATTTATTTTAGTTTTTATAGAAATATTAAGTACTTTTTTTTTTTTAATCTTTTAATTTTAAATGTATTCAAAATATATTTACATGAACCTATTCGGTACTGAATATTTTGAACAATTTTATTTATACTTGAGAAATTTGTGAAACTTGCGAGCAATTATTACTTAATATTATCAACGTGTATATATTATGAAACTCAACAAATACATATTGAATAATTTTATAAGAAAATCGCGTTACCTTAGACAAATTTCTTATTCAACCTGATAATCATTCAGTTATCAATCTTTCCACCCAACGGCACGCAATACTATTTCGTACAAATATCATAAACTAAATAAAAATAAAATACTAAATAATTAATAATTTGTCAGGTCGTTAAAAGTGAAAACCACGAACAAATTATACAATTGGTGTGTAACAGGTATTTATCGTAAATTATACTTTATATCTGTTATACCTTATAGAATAATTTATACTATATTATTCGAAATATAAATTAACATTTTTATAATGAATTTTTAATAATAATATGACGATAAGAAACGTTTATTATGGTTTAGATTAGAGGGGAGGTCTTCAGTCCCAAATATTTATAATTATCACAATTGTAGGGTTGTGATAAATTGATTAACACTTTTAAATTGGATGAGTGCTAGATTTATCTTCAAGAGAACTAAGACCCCATTAGTCCCCCTATGACTTTTATAGTGACGATGACCTACATTATAATATATAAATATAACTCGTAAATCTATATTCAGAAATAATTCGTCTTTTAGAAGACTAATGGTTATTACGTGTAATCAACCGGTTCTATGGGCCTAAACGTAGATATATAGGTACGTATATAAAGAATTTAAAACGTGCATCGTTAATTAAATTCAAATATCCGTTATATATAAAAAAAAAAAAAAAATTCTCCATAATGATTATAAAAAACGATTCATTTTTATTATTTATTAAAATACTAAAATTATTACCCGAGATAGCTTTTATTTATTTATTTTTTTTTTACATTATTATATAGGCACATATGAAACATGTTTAAATTAATTAACTACATATTCAAAATATTACAATATATACAATATATATAATATATTACAAAGTATAACATAATTTAACTTTTTTCTCTGAGCCTTATTTTTAGCTTAATTAGAATGTTGATTGTTTTGATACTTCTCGCGTTAATTTCAAAAATAAATCCATACTACCATTTGATTCAATTAACGGGGGCCTATAGTAATACATTAGTTGTTTATATTTTTATAATTATTATGATTTTTTTATTCCATGTTTGATTTTTTTTTTTACATTACTCTTGTATAATATCTAATCATATATTTATATCATAAAAAGAAATTATAAAAAAATAAATAAAAAATGTATAAATCTATGTTTTATAATTATATTTTATTAGTCTGTATATAAACTGAAAACAAACTTATAAAAATGACAAACTGGAGTTTTAGGTCATTAACAAATCCAACATTTATTACATTAATATAATTTTATTAAATAAACAGTTAACTGTTAACTTAATAATAACTATTATTACATCCGTAGTTCACACAATAAAAAAATGGGATCACATGTACCGATTACAAGATCAAGTAATATCGTATATAAAGTAAGATCGAAAAAAAAAATTAAAATTAACATCATTGTAAAACACTAAAATTATATCGTTTTGATGTACCTATATTTTTATAAAACAATAATTATTTTATCCATTCAACAGTTAATAAATATAAATAACAATACTTGTTTTGTTAAAATCTTTACTATATGTATATGGAAATTATAAAACTGTAAAAATCACAAATAGATTATTGTTAATTAAGCAAACATTTTGTCGGCTGTATATAATCAAAAAAAATTTGTTAATTTAATCTCTATTTTTTTTTTTATCAATATTACTTTTTTTAGGGTATGAAATATTATTATAATTTAATGATAATTAGATTCTACGTAGGTATTACAATTTGTCGGTTCATTAAATTTCTGTATATACCTATACAGAGAAAGTTATTATATTATGTAGAATTTCATGTTTATTTAATTTAATTTGTAAGTATTAAATGTTTTTTTTGATTTGGATTTTTTAGCATAATTAATATATATATTATTAATAATAATAAATATTGACACATCAGTTAAAATTTGAAACATAGATTTTATTTTTTTTTTTTTTCGTTAATACAGAATTTTAGGTTAAAATAATTAAATTTTATGTACATAAACATAATATACATTATATCTTGTGATTACAATGTAATAATACTATAAAATAAAGGGTCAGTTATCGTTTATTTATTGCTCGTTTACCGGCACCAAATAATTGTGCATCGCTTACGTTTTACAAAAATATGTCCTCGACAGTTTTTCGGGTAGAGGTAATCAAACAAGGTAAAATGTTATTTTTCAGTACAGAGAATTTTTGAGTAAAGAGATTTCTGATAACTAATTTATTTTAGTTGGTTTCTAAAAGAGGTTATTTTTCGATTTATTCATAATTTTAATAATTTTTTTTTAATTGATGAACTCCGTAATCGTAACTACAGTATCTATGGACGATACACACAAAAACGTTCATGTACCAAAAAAAAGGTGAAAATACGGACGTATATAATACTTTGAATATTTTGAATACAACAAAATCGAATTCAACCATTAAATAACATTAATATATGGTACATTTACAGGTATAATTACATTTAGGTACATCTTTAATCGTATTTTCTCTGTGACGTTTATAATAAAAACAGATTAAACCTTTGAAGTATAATTTTTATTTTTTAACCAACTTAATACCTCGGGCATAAATAATTATAGGATTCGTATTAAATTACTATAAATATACCCTGCAGTTGCATAGGTATTTAAGTGATTTTTACGAGAGTTTAATTTTTGTAACACATTTTATGAAATGAACATGTCATCTTTTTCACTATTTACAACGTACCCTGCAGCATATAACGAAATACGGTTTAAATAGTTTGAGATATAGCAGTCAAAATCGTAATATATTAATATGAACGAATACCAAATGAATTTACAACTAATACAATTATGAATATAAATTAATTAATATCATTTTAAATGTTCCGTTTATCCTTAAAAATGAAGGAAAACATGTTTTTTTTTTTTTTTAAATAATACCTAGTTTTAAATTTATTATTAATAGTTGGTCTTAATAATTAATATTTAATTCTTTATTTATGAGATTTCGAATAAATATACGGAAGACGTTAAAGAATTCCTATTTTCGAGGAATGTGAACGACATGCGAAGTTTTCGTTCCTTTTATATTATGATAACATTTTAAATAACATGATAAATAGTTATATTATTTGAAAATCAACACAGAGCTTAAACTATGTTAAATAATATGTGTATGGTAATACCAATATAACCACTGTGAGTAGGTATATATAAGAAGTATTACTAAGTATAATATTATTAAGTACTCACCTATTTATTTATTTATTAAAATTAAAGATAAGATACCAATGGAATTTTTTTAATTCCATATATTTGCAAATATTTGGTAGTACAATTGAATAATGGGTTATGGAATTAGATAATTTTTCTGAAGATTTTTCTAATGTGTTTTGGACAGACAATTTTTAAATTCGTGTTCGTTTGAATTGTACATGTATCAAATATAAACCGTCGATAAGAGGTCATCGTATACCAGTATTTTTATCATATAAAAACAAGGTTTAGCTCTATGCGCACTGCTCAGTACACAATTATCGCAGAAACATAGTTTTAACATTAAAATAAAAAACATTACTCTTACTGTGCTTCCTCAAAGACTTTTTTTTTATAACAGTTTTGAGTAATTAATTATATAAAAATAAAAAAGTAGACAATAATTTTCTAAAACACGAATACCCGAAATATATTCATGTAAACAAAAAAATCTCTTCAGAGAAGCATAGTTAAAGATTTTCTCGTTCAAAATAATTAAACAATGTCCTTCTAAATTAGTTTCTGAGAGAACTGTATCAGTAGATAAGCGAAAGGCAGTTTTTGTATTATTTTCAAACAAACATAGTGATTACATAATACCTAATAAAAAAATGAAACTGTCATGGAATAACTTATAAAATACTTTTAAAACGTAAACATTATTAATTGGTAAAAGTTTTACTTTTCTTGAAATTTCCTGAAAATTGCCTATGAACTCCTATAAAACAATCGTTCGACGTTCTTATAATATGGCACTGGCAACGAAAGCACGTACCTATCGAATAATTATTATACTTTGTAATAAACATGCAAACTAATTTCCATAATTGTGATTTTCTGGATACGTTCAGATATATATTACATCTGAGCAAAATTGAATGTGATAAGTTGAACTGTGTTATTACCAGATCCATTTAAAATTAAATTAATACACACATTTTTATGATAGATTGAAATTAATCCAGAAAATATAATAACGAATTTAGAACTTTTTTGAAAATTAAAGAAGTCCGACACCATTAATTTATGGAAATATCAAAACCATTATAGTGCTTAAAATATGCACTATCAAAAATATGCACTATCCCTTAAATGTTCATTCTGCATGTTATAATATATTATAAAGGCTCTAGGAATAAAAAACTGGTGAAAGGCGAGATGGAACTTTAGAAGTTTAAAATTAACAAGTGACATTAAGTTAGGAGAGTCATGTGATTTATCAAGATACTTGATATACTTGCACGAAAGTGAGACTAACCATTTTACACACTTTTTTGGTGTTTTACATAGAGTATATTATCAAAAATGGGGCATTAACAATTTTAAATGTGATGGGAGCGCAATGCCAATTTAGGATGTGTTAGCATTATTATTGTGATTGTAAATAAGTAAATGAGATTTAGAAAATGTCATTAACCAACATTAATTAGTGGGATTGAGTTCTAAACCTAATGCTTTACACCACTCATAAAAGGAATCAAGGTCATTTTGTAAGGAAAACCTATCATCAATAGGATCAATTTGCATAATGATCTCCATATAGTCTGAAAAACAGAGTAAACTACTTAACTATGACTAGACAAAGCTTGACGTTCACTGTTAACAAACAATACAAATAATAGAGGTGATAAATGACCTTCTTGAGATACACTATATAAGAAGCCAAAAAAAAAAACTTTATTTTATACCAATGATATATTATAATATATTATATATGTAATATAATTATATATATGTATATTAATATACTTTTGAACCTATAGTAAACAGAATATATTTAATATAACAAATTAAGATGTTAGAAAATAGAAACAAGATTCTTTTTGAAACGAGGATCTTAAATAAATTCTTATTTTCCAAAGTGATCGTGGAACAGAATGATTTTTTTTTTTAAAGGAATTTTACTTAATAAAAAAATATATTTTAGTATATACTTAACTCCGATTTAAAAATATTTTAATTTTAGTCTAAAATTTTTTTTTATACAGAGGTGTATTTTTTACAGGAAGAAGAGAGAGTATACGTGAGAATATGAATATGACATATACTAATTTATTGATTTGTAGCATAATATACTCTGTAATATTCAACTTTAGTGTGTATTATGGTTAAAGTTGCAAAGAATATTTTTAAAAAGTATATGATTAAAAAAAAAAACAAAACGGTATTTAGAGCAAGGTAAAGACTACACTTAAAGAATGTCACCCCTCCGAGTTTCACCCTGCAGGGTCTTCAGTTTTAAAACTTAAAAGTAAACTTGTGAACCATGAGCAGTGTTGAGCATAGATAACTAAAAACATATCTAGATAAGTATAAAAGTTAATTTTTAAAACAAAAAAACATCTAAATAAGTATAAATAATAGTTGAAATTGATATTATCGTTATAAATATGAAAAATAAACACTGTTTATCTAGATAATAAAAAAAGATAAAATATTTTGTCATTATTTTTTAATAGGTATTCTTTCTCTGTAGACTATAATATTAAAACATCAATTGAAATACGTGGCAAATTTGTTTGGTAATAATTTATAAAATAATGAGACTACAATATTATTCCATGCGTTTTCTACACGTTTTAAAAGAAAATATCATATAAATTGGTTAATCGATTTTGAATATTATTAATTGACAATTGATTGTAAAGTTAATAGTAATTATGTTATCGAATTGTACAGATGGACGGATTTAACGGGGACATAAGTTTACTACTTATACCCTATGTATGTATGTATGTATAGTATATACTTTATACTATTTTAATAGAAACCTAAAACTGTATACATGTCAATAGGGAGGTGTGTATTACCATTAAAATTATGTTTATTTTTCTAGTTTTATTTAATTTAATTTAATATAATTTATTAAAAATAATAAATTAAAATAATACATAATATTAATATATTATATTAAAATTATAACATAAAATGTACCTATGTATGTGTATTTTTAATGATTTTTTTAAGAGGACACTACCCACAGGTTTGTTGTCTCTGTCTTACATATGCAAATCATATACTTATAACATAGCAAATCTACGTACCGCAGTCTTACTGCAGTATATTTATAATTAATATTAGAGTAAATTTACCTATTATCAATTTTGTAGAAGAAAACATAAACTATATGCTCTAGCGTAGAGTTGTTTTTAATTTTTTTTTTTTTTTTAAACTAGTTTTATGCATTAAACAAAAATGAGTTATCTACCAACTGTAAGTTGACTAAAAAAATATATAAATTCATTAAAAATAACCACCAATTAATTTAGTTTAACTAATAACTATCAATTACAATAGTGTACTACTGTATTTTGTCACTGACGACAGACATATAGTGTTCAGTTTCTAACAAATTATGAAAATGATATAATGTTGTTATTTGTATCAACCCCACTGGCGACGAAGTCTTATCTTTAGGTCTTGTGGACCCAATAGTTCATAAGTATTGTTGTCGGTGGGAGGGTAGTGGATCAATAGAAATTGAATTAATTAATACCTTCAATGCGCCACAGAGTATTTGCAGGTTGAATAGTAAATTAATTCTTTTTTTTTTTGTATTTGCAATTTTCAAACGATTTATTATATTATAAAGCGGTTAATTAGGTAGATGGTAAGAAAAAATTCTACAAGATCAATTTTATTTACCTTCGGTACCACTACTGATCAATACAATTAAATAATGGAGTTCGTGTTCTCTGTAGATATAGTAGATTAGTTAGTAGAAATCAAATAAATATATAAATAATTAATAGAGATATGGATCTTTTCTTAGGGAATCACAAATTATATACAATTTTATATGATGGTACGTCAGTGGCGTAGTTCTGATTTTGTTCTGGATGGGGGGGGGGGGTAGATCATTTGTTGGGTAAACAGAGAACGAGGGGCTTCGCCTGCAGTTAAATTTTATAATAATATAATATATATTGAAAATTTAAAAAAAAATTATTTAACAACTAATTTTAACAATTTAAAATAAATATTTAACGACACATTGTTTTTGACTTAATATTTATAATAAATATAAACAAGATTATTTTACATACTATATTAGAACAATTTATAAAACAACATTTAATTTTCTAGGTCTGTTTGCGAGTTCATCTATTACTTCTTCAAATTCAAGTATTATGTTTTTATGGATGGCTAACATAGTTAATCCATTCAATCGATTCTGTTTAACCTGAACAGTGGTAGTTTCGTGACAGTGGACAGTAGATACCACTTATCATCATAATTATGTATTGAAAAAAAACTCGTTTACCGCGATCAATTTGAGAAATAAGATAAGGGCGTGCTGGGTTAAAAGTATTATGTATTTATTTTACAGTTTATGCGCTAAAGTACATACATCTTCTAACATAAAATAAAAAGCCCTGGGGGATCTATCTCTATCACTCCCCCTCATACCTATGCAACTGTGGTACGTATACACAATATTATGTGGAAAATACATTAAATGAGTATTATTATTTTTTTTCAACTGTGGAATCCATGTAGAATACCTGCACATATACTATTTTCCTTTAATTAAAAATCAAAAATATCAATTAAGATATTAAATAAAGATAAATTTACTTAGATAGGTAAGTGAATATTTTATCCGAGATAATTATTTAAATAGTTTTTAATGTTTATCTAAATAAAACAAATATAAGTATCTAGGTAAAGTTCAATACTTTCTATGGTTCTAGTTAATTTTTTATTCTATGGATTCTCGTAAAATCGACTAGGTACTTATTTACTTATATACGAATGTGATTTTCATCGACAGTCAACAAGTATAATATTACAATCATTATTTTAATACTATCAAAGTGTAAACAGATAAGACCATAATTACTGTGAGGTAAATTACGGAGATTACTAAATACTCGTAAAAATACTGCGATTTAGTTTAAACCAACAGTGTTTGATCGAATCATATGGTCTGAATATCCTATTGTTTACGAGTTATATAGTTGTTGTATTTGTATTCGACTATAGTTTTGTTATATTTACTATCATGAAGATAATTCACAAAAATAAATCAAATCAAATCTAAGTGTAAAAAATCATGGTCGACTCAATGATAAATATATCAAATGGTTAGTTAAAATGAATAAAAAATAAAATAAAATGTTTATATTGTAACATTTATATTCATTTTATAGAAGACGAAAATGCTCTTAATACTCATCTAAATAGTGGAAATCATAAAAAATAATAATATTAAATTGAAAACGTAGTTCATTATAATGACCACGTTTGTGACTATAGAGGGTCGACATTACGAATTACGGGACCACAAGCAAATTCATTTTTCAGGACTCTAAATTTTTTTTCCTTTGATTTGTTTGACAAGAAGAAACACCTTAGATAACATATTCTGGTGAAAATTATGCGTATTTACGAGTAAATAAAAATTATTGTGTTTTTCTTCTCAATAACATATATGTTTAAAACCTTCATATAGCGCGAGGCCCTAAGCAACTGTTTTGGTTGCATTGCCCTTCCGCTGGTCTTTTTTAACTACATAAAACAATTATGATGAACTGAGGTATAGTAGTCATCGATATACGAGTAGCATCAATTCACCACGTAATTTGTCATCATCATCACATATTCATCTCTATATGGATATTCTATTTAGCAAAAATAGTTCACTGTAGACGTAGGTACTAAAGCGGAAGCAATAGTCAAAAACATTCTCCGTCCAAATGCAATAGAACTAGTTATTCAAGATTTGAAAATAGTTACTGCTTTTCAAAATGGTAATCATTTTTCAATTGAAATGGATAAATTGTTATCTATATTAACGAAAATTGTCAATTAATATGGTGAAGTAAGAAATCCTGGTCAAATTAAATTATAAAATTATCAATAACCATTGCATATTTTGAAGAAAAAAAAAACCCCCGAACAAGAAAAAATATTTTTAATTTAAAGAAAAACGTAAACAATTAAATTAAAAATTGTTCAATCATATTTTATTATAAAATGTCACGATCGAAATCTTTTTTCATTTAAAAACTTCAAATATATATTAAATATTCATATTATATTTTTCTATAACTATTTTTGTATACCCACACTATATTATTTTGTACATTTCGTTCCCCATATTTTCACATCATAACTAATAAGTTATTCAGACAATTAGACCTCCGGATGGTGATTGGAAGCGGCATATCTATACTATATATCCATATAAATCAGTGGTGTTTACATTTGGCACAGATTACTAAATCAATACATTTGTGCATGATATTTGCGTAATAGAGGAAAATAGAGTAAAATATACAAATACAAAATAAATATCCCTATTAAATACACGTAAATGAAATATAAGTATAAAGTGTAACGAAATAAAACGAAAAAAATTTAATAAAATCTGTTAGTCTATGAAGTATAGGTAAACTATACGTTATTCTATAGTAGAATTAATAATATATAGACTGTGCCCGGGATATTAGAATTTAATTATATAAAAAAAATTTTATTATACCAACATAAAGTGTCCGTAAGAACTGTAAAATATAAATGCAAAAGACGACTCTTTGAGAACCGATTTCGAAGGAGAAATTTAGAAAAAAATGTGTTGTTGTACTCCGGTATGTATAGGTCGTTTTTTGTCTGTGCGTTACAATTGACGGATGGGGCGAAGTAGACATAAAATCCATTTAGTGCGCCGAGCCGGCTTGTCTTATATCAGATTCGCCTATATAACACGATATTATCACAGATTATATGAATACAGATGGATCACTAAACAATCGATCTAAACAAAAACGACGACGTCATTTGGCAACTGATAACTCCACAAGAATTAGTGTGAACAAACAAAACCCGCTACAATTCTTGAGCTTATACAACAAGTGTATCTCAAACGGACGTTATCAGAGCTCCTGGAAAGTAGCAAATTTGGTACTTCTACCAATGCCAGGACGTTCGCTTGAGGATCCCTTTGTATACCGTCCTATTTGTATACTTGATACCTGCGGTAATCTCTTTGAGAAGATACTCGTCCGCAGACTTAGAAATCACGTGCTCTTTGGTTACATCATGTCTAACAGCCTAAGGTCTAACAGTTTTCGACCGGGTCATTCAACTATTGACGCAATATCTAGGGTGAGGAATATTTTTGCGAGAGCAAATGGTCAAGGTCAGACATATAAGCTGATATTTGGCTTGCTGACCATTGATGTTAAAAATGCCTTCAATTGCGCACCCTGGTACGACATAAAAGCAGTACTAAGTTAAAAAGAAATTTCAATATACCTACAGAGGATTTTAGGTGCGTATCTTTCAGATCACAAGCTAAATGTACCCCTGCCCGGAGGTGGGATGCGAGTTATGAATATCGAGTGTGGTGTTCCACAGGGCTCCGTGTTGGGGCATGACCTGTGAAACATTTTTACGGCGATGTTCTGCGTATCCGCTCCCTCCAGATGTAGAGAGCGTTCGCAGACGGCTTCATCACCGGTGACGTATATACTTGAAACTGGCAGCGGCCTTCGCCAAATGGATGAACGAACATGGTCTCGAAGTTGCGGTTGCAAAATAGGAGGCTTTGATACTTACAAATACATATGTTCGTAACAGTATGGAGGTGGTGTACGAAGGACATATTTTCAGGTAGCAACGCAGCCTAAGGAACTCGGGCATTCAGCTCGATACTAGGCTAAGATTTTGCGGATCATGTGGAACTCGTAGCAAAACGAGCTAATGAAGCATGTAGGTAGCCTCACTAACTAACTAACTAACTAAAATTATGCCTAACACCAGAGGACCTGGCCAGTCAGCGAGGCGACTACTAGCCAGCATTGTCCTATCGAGACTTTTATACGGCGCCCCGACATGGTTCCCTTCCATAGCGGTTAAAGCAAAACATCGAATGTCAAGCGTTGCTAAACTTATGATGCTAAGGGTGGCACGATGCTATAGGATTGTATCGTACGCCGCTGCATCTGTGGTTTCTAGCATCCCGCCACTAGAACTACTAGCGGAGCAATGAGTCCAGATCTACCAAGACACCGATAGGAGCGCAGCCAGAGAAAAACTCATGGAGAATTGGCAACAGAAATGGAACGAGTAGGATAAGGGTAGATGGACGTTTAGGCTCATCGAAGATCATAGATCTTGGCTAGGTTGAAGACACGGACAGGTAAATTTCCACGTATGTCAGGTGCTTACGGGACATAAGTGCTTCAATTACTACCTACATCATTGTGGAAAGGCGGATACGCGCCATTTGAAAGGCGGACAAATGCGCCTTGTGCGGGACAAGTCCAGACAACGCTGAACATGCTATTATTAACTGCGACTCAAGTTTTCACTGGCTACGAAATGAGTGCGTTTACCTAGGGGTTGACGAACTCACGCCAGAGAACATCGTTCAGATAATGACGAGTTCCCCAGAATCTTGGAACAGGGTGTCGGACCTTATCATACGAATTATGAGCCTGAGGGAGAAAGATGAATGTCTTAGGGAGCAGTTAAGACTACAGCAGTAACCAGATAGGTACTAAGAGCAATACGGTACGCACATCCAGGCTGGCTGATGCTGGGACACCGGATCGTGAAGAGGAGTCATAGAACACGAGACACTAAGCTGGCGAGTGCTGAGTCACCGGGCTACGAACAAGGAGATAAGGCATGAAACACATGGTTGGCGGGCTCTGAGTCACTGGGCCGACAATATCCGAGGATGAGAAACCGTTTTATTTATTATTTTTTTTTTTTTTAATTGTGCGGACTGAAATGGTCGATAGTTTAATTAGCAAAATTTGTATAAATGTTGTAAATTCGTTATATGTAATGTAATCTTGTTTTTTTTTTAAATAAACGATGCCTGGAGCTAGGTAGGGGAACGGTGATACTATTCCCCCAGAAACTGGGGGAGGGGAATAGAGCGGCCATAGAATCCCTCCCCAATTTCTAGGCGATACAATAAAAAAAAAAAAAAAAACTTCACAAGAATTAGTGTGACCACGATATATATATATATACTATAAATTTATTGCCGTGAGACAAGCTGAAATCTGTATTGTTTTATTATTATCTATTATAATAACATTAAAAACGATGAATTATTTATACAATAATATTGTATATTAGCAAAATAATTTATAGAGTTGTATGTAACTACACTGATAACTGTGGAGCCTATCAGAAGATGGTATTCGACGATCTATTGTTTTCGGACCGAGTGATCTATCCGTATTTATATAATCTGTGATATTATCATTCAGCCTTTACATTTGATTTTCTATTAAAATTCGTGCCCGCGTATATAGTCTTCCATGGAAACTGCAGGATGTTAGTCGAGTGAAAACAACATATGATAATATTATAATACGCCATGTATGAATAATTATTATTAGGAACACGCACGATAACCGCAACGTTATAATATGTATACACTTATTACGAGAATCCAATACTACGTTGAACCCGTATTATATAGTAATAATATTCCAAATCGACCGATCGACCGATTTTATGTTGAGAGTCGACCGAGTATTCCAAATAAGGATTAACTATTATCATAATTGATTCGACATAATAATATACATAATATGTACGTTTACTGGGTATTACCCGATTTTCAAAGCGTTCTGTGTAGGCAATTTTTATTTGTTGGCAGCCAAATCAACAACAGTCCTCGAAACCATGTAATGAAAATAACTAATAATATCCATCTCTCTTGTAAACAAATCAACAAACTCGTAAGTTCGTAACTATATACGTGCTAAATAGTAAATATAGTGACTACGGACAGACGGATGGACACAACGGGGATAATATGATATATGGTGTCCAAACCAGGCGCGTAACTTGATCATAATTTTAGGGAAAAGGGACGATAATTTTTTAGAAAAATTTTGGACCCAAAAATGTATAGATATATATAAACTAATAGTACCTAAACGAATAATACAAATATAAAATGTACACATAATAAACTCTTGTAAATAAACAAATGCATATTAACAAGCAATATACTATTTTAGTTTTTTCATTATCAAGTCTATTTTTCTTTTTTTCATTTTAGCAAAATTTTGTACTATTTTTTCCACTAGAATGACTATTTGTGTGATGCACTAGATAACTTTTTTCTCAACTATTAAATTTAATAGATGTTTCTTACCTGAAGGCTCTTTTGACAGCCGACTCGTTAGCATATATTATTCCCGCTAGAAATTTTCATTTATTCATAATAATAAGTGTAAATTACTACAATAGTATAATAGAGGGCTTGCCAAAAGTAAAACAGACGACAGCAAATTTGAATTTTCAGTTAACATGTAACACAATATCATCGCACCAATAAAATTCACCATTAGATAATGATGAATACACGGCAGAGAACCAATTTATATTAGTTTTATTATATAAAATATATCACATTTTTATTAAGATGTCATAGTATCACCAAAATTTTTGTAATCAACTTACGAAATTATAATAATTAATAATGGTTCTTAAAGTGCCATAGCGGTGGGGTATTATTATATAATTACCTATATAACGCGATTTATTAATTATCTAATTTGGTATAATATCACATGGAATTTGGGGGGAGGGGGCGATCGCTCCTATCGCCCCCCTTCATGAAATAAGTACCTGGTCCAAAACTATGTTTAGTAGAAACCATTTTTTGTATGTTGGGGGGTGCTGGGGAAATGGCAAAATGCGAAAATCGTTAATTCGCAAACGAAGGAGTGGCGTACAAATTTCGCGATTGGTCGTACAAATACATACAAATTTCATACTAAATCTTTTGAATAAAATTACTAGTCTAACATTACTGGATACGTTGGGGGGAGGGGGTGCTGTAGAAACATTTCTCCAGCACCGCCTAAAATTCTTGTTTTTTGGCTCAAAACGAATGCCATAAAAATTTTGTAAATAGGCGTACTAATTCATACACATTACATACTAAATATCTGTGCGAAAAGAAATTATAAAATTGAAATATGGGGGTGTCATCTAAAACTTGGTAAGGCAGAGATGCCGTATTCACTATAGTTTTGTAGGTTGGTTAAAATATAATTCTGAGAGAGCTTGAAGAAGTCCCTCAGAAATTATTGCGAAATATTGAGAAATAAACCTTTTCATTATAATATACTATATTATTATTATTATTATTATTATCTATACAGTCTGAATAATATTTAAAGAGAGGCTATATTATCTACATACCAAGGTTATCTACTAAGGTTGGTGCACAACTCTTCTCGCCCGGCTACAAGCGGTGGCTATTTGAACTACAGCGCTAGTAGTCACTGGCCATTTGGCTCGAGTATTATCGTTTATCGTTAATGATTTTTCAAATCATCAAATTATCGTGTTTACAATCTTAAATTTTTGTTTTTATTTTTTATTTTGTTGTATTTGTTTCTCATTTTATTTTTTATATATATATGTTTTAATGGATATATATGATAATGGTTAAATGTTGTGTGTTGTTTTTTAAGTCGGGGTATTATAAAAACTCCGAAAAGTTCATCATTTTAGCTGTACAAAAGATGACGAAATGAGAAGAAAATGGGCACAAATCATTCCACGGAAGGACTTCATTATAAATACAAGTAATTATGTATGCTCAAAACATTTTAAAGATCATCTCATACGATTTTAGCAATCAGGTTCAGTTCAAGTTAGTTGTATTTTGAATAAATGTTTAAGTACCTACTTCTGTCCTACCTACTATATTTTAATAATGAAGTATCAATGTGTTTCACGTTATTATTAACATAACATTTGGTAAATAAAATTAAAAATTATGATCATCAAAATTCAATAGGTATTATACAAATTAATATTTTGTTTTAATTATTGTTGTACCTTGGTACAATTTTTATAAAATTATTCTAGGTCCCCCAGTTTTGAAATTACAATTTTAAGTACAAGTATTAGGCACTTAATTATTATATATGTCCTATATATATGTGAGATATGATATTAAGAATATACAAATTGAAACAATTGATTTTAAATTGATATTTACTCAACATTATTAAACACTTGTTTTTTTTTATTTTTATAAATTACCATATAATTTATATATATTGCATAAATATTTTTACATAAATGTATTGAATATGACGTATTAGTTACAAATTTGATAATTGTTATATATATATATATGTTATAATATATAGATTATAGGTACTACAAACAGATGTAAGTAACCGTGTCTGTGGTCCGCACTAGGCCAGTGACCACCATAATTACTATATCAAACACAAACATGAAACAATACACATTTTATATTTCTTAGGTAGGTACCTAATTTATGGTTTAAATCTAATTTGATTATCTATAAATTAAAAAATTTAATAAGAAGTGTATAGAAAAGTATAATTTCAAAACGTTATTTTGACATATAAAATGTAAAAAAAAAATTGGGGAGGGGCTAAGCCCCTAACCATTTACGCCTATGCTCTCCAAATAAAAATGTATGGGTGCACTCCTAACTATGCAGTTAATTAGATTAGTCATCATAAATGCATTTCCCTAATTATATTTATTTTTAATTGAAAAACATTGTTTATTAATTTATATTTTTAATCGTCATAATTGACCATATATATTAAAACTTGTCAATCACTTATACTAACAATCTTCAATCTTAAATACTATATATACACATAATTAAAATATACCAATTCATTGATTTATTATATGAAACTTTTTAATCAATTTTATCAATTATTAAAAAGTGTTTTTCAAAACAAAAAAACAATAGGTAAGCTAATTGTTTCAGTCAGAATCTAGTTCTTTTTAAACTTATTTTATTTTATGCTGCTGGATGTAAAAATATCTGATCTAAAAATGTATTAATTTCTATTTATTTCGTAAAATCGATAATTTTGATAATATGTAAGTCGTAAGAAAAACTAATAATATAGAACGTGTTTCATAACATTATAACATAAAATTATGGCCAGTGACTACTAGCGCTGTAGTTCAGATTAACACCGCTCGTGACCGCCAAATCCTACAGTACAACTAGGCCCCGGACACTCTTTCAAATTAACATTGTTAGTATACTTATCACAGAGAAACGTGGCTGCCATATTCCTATTTAGCAATAAGTGTGACCACATACTCAATGTTGTATAATGTATAATATTATTGTACATTTGGTGGGCCCTCAAATAATAGTCATTATAGAATGAAGAGATGTCGAAGAAGAAAATCTATATATATTTAATATAATATTATATCAAAAAATACTTATATATATAACATATTATGTTATATGTTGTAAATAATTTATTTAACAATTCTTGTAGTAGGTAGTATAGGTAAATCTATTGAAAAAAAAAACACTTTTTTTAACAGTATATTATCTAATTTGTAAAAATATAATAGTTAATTAACAATAGGAATGAATAAGATAAATTAGATAAATAATTGTACAATTTAATACAAAATTAAAAACAGAAAAGTACCAGATTCGTCAAACGAAAAACTGTTTTG
>JAIPRL010002427.1:0-60212 GCA_025469235.1 Pemphigus obesinymphae | reverse complement strand
TATTTTTATATAAAAAAATTAAAAGTCTAAGTGCAAGGGGGAGGATATATCCCCCAAATCCCCCCCCCCCCCGTAAATACGCCACTGCAACGTGCATCTTTTCCAGTAGATTAAATTGCGAAAAAAAATCGATTAATTTTTATTTTTTATTTCGATTATTTCGATTATTCGTAAGACTATAGTATAATATATTATATATACTTTTATCATATTGACGTTTTTGAATGTCCGATATTTATTGAATAGGTATCGATTCTTTTGATTCGACTCATTTATCATTATAATAAGGACGCAAATCGGTTTAATTAAATTTACAAATATCACCTGCCCCACCCATTTTACGTGCCAAAATAAATAAATAAACAAAACTAAAGCGAACAAGTATGAAAAATAGTGATGGGCAAATTCGGTCTTGGTCTTGGTCTTGCAAAAATGCAAGACCAAGACCAACACCAAGACTGTACTAGAGCTAGCAAGACCAAGACCAATATTTTACTATTTCATAGTAAGACTGAAATAAAAATGTATGCAAGACCAAGACTTGACTGCAAGACCCTTGCAAGTCTTACTTTTAAATAAAATAAAAATTAATGAATTAAATACGTTATTTATTACATTTTTTTTTTTTTTTTTTTGGTATACGTTATTTATACATAATTCCAGACCAAATCTACAGATTTCTCGTAATGCAACCATCGATACCCTATTATTGTAATATTTTTGGAAATGATTATCGTTTATCGAATATATGGGTAAACATATATTCTATTATTTCTTAAAAGTTCGGTGTTATCGAAAACAGTCAACTACACAGGTATCATCTACCAAATTATTTTTTGTGAACGGAAGGGGGAAATCACCCCAATTTATCCCCCCTTGTGTACGTATAAATAAATTATATATTCTTATTTATAACTTTGGTAAAAAAAAAAATCAAGGCTGCAATAATTTTGCAAGACCAAGACTGCCAGAGTCTCGGTCTTGATCTTGCTTTGTGTATCACTAATAAAAAAAAAAAAAAAATACTTTCGGAAAAATTAGCATTTTAAAACCTTTCGGGTTTCCACCCTCGCGCGACACGTAAAAGTCGACCGGTATGCGCAGAGCGGCATCGTTAGCACGCAACAATAATTAGTCGAAAACAACAATATACATTGTGTTCGGCCGTACGGGATGCCAAGTCCGGGGCCCGGGCGGTCAACCCTTTTACGCTCGACCGGCGCGTTTCGGCGGAGACAAAAATAAAACGGGTAAAATGTCGCGAGCAACACCGTCACCCGTACCGTACACACCACACGTTTTCCGCGAGAACGGCTACGGGCGAAGGGGACGGGGATCGGGTCCGTCGTACGGCGTGCGCTCGCACGCCGTGTGTATAACAATTAGCGGATATTGTTCGGACTTGGCGCCGTGACAGAATAATAGGACCGCCGTTGGCCGCCCGCCGCACGCTCCGTCCATGTTTTCGGTGTATGTAACCACCACCACCATTCCCCCCCCCCACACCTTTTCTACGTTTGGAAAAACAGTGATTCCCAATTCGGAAGACGTTTTACAATTTTCGAGGCCGGGGGTAATGAGATTATTTTTTCTATAATGTAATGTGTGTAGACTGTTTAAAAGGTAAATTTTATAAGGCAGTGGTGAGACCCGCAATGATGTATGGAACGGAACGTTGGGCAGTAGATAGAAATTGATTGAACGGAGAATGAGTGTAGCTGAGATGAGTTAAGGTTAAGGTGGACGAGTGGATAGTTACTAGAGAGGATTAAATAAGGAACGAGTGTATCAGAGGTGGTATATAGAGAGAGAATAGCTGATTAGGATGACTCGGGCATGTATTAAGGAGGGAAGAGACTGAGGCAGTAAGATTAGTAAGGGAAATGCGTGTTGTTGTTAAGAGGGGGAAGGGAAGACCGAAAAAGAGATGGGGGGGGGAATGTAAGGGCGAGTGATATGAGGAAGGTGGGAGTAAGTGAAGAAGATGCGGGAGATAGAGTTAAGTGGAAGTGTAGGACCAGGGTGGCTGACCCCAAATAGTTGGGAGAGAAGGCGAAGGAGAAGAAGTAGACTCCAATTCTTACATATATATATCATTCACCATTGGCAAAATATGCATAAAATACTACGTAATCTAATATAATGAATATTATAAATATATATATATATATATTATATTATATAATTATACTATAAGGACTTTGCACACCCCATTTTTAATGGATTCGGTAAATCCAAATTTTTCGACATTTTAAGAATAATAATAGTTTTACAATTAAAAAATAGTCCTGCGTTAGTACAATTTTTGCAAATAGTGTGTACGTCATTTGTATGCATTTGTACATTATCCTTTCTTCCAGAAATGGAAGTCTCTCCCTTTTCCCTTTCCTCTTAATGATCAAATTTTAAAAAGTCCTTTCTTAGCGGACATATATGTCTTTAAAAGTTTTGGCTTTTCGAACATTTCTACTTTTTTCGACCAATAGTTTAGGCTGCATGTTGAATAAAAATTGAAACCCACATCTCACTTCCATCCCTTAAAGTTTGAATTGCAAAAACATATTTTCTTCTTGGGCATCTATGTTATTAGAGGAATAGGTATTCTTTGAAAATTGCAGTTTTCTATAACCAGTTGAATAAAAGATAAAACTTCCTCTCTCCCCCTTAAAGGATAGTAATTGAACTGTCTTAACTCACCAGGACTTTTTTTTAGATAGTAAGTCATATGTGTACTAAGTTTGGTTGAAATTATTTTAGGCATTTCGGTGTGAAGAAGAAGAAGATAATGTGTAGACTGTAGATATGTGACGGACAAAGACGATAATTCAGGCAATTATTGTTTTCCTGCGATCATATATACTGTCAATATTATACTCGATAATGATCCGTGCACGTGATCATATCGAACAAACGGATAATCCGCGACTTTATAGTCATACACTATTACAATCAACGGTAAATGTATTGTGTTTGGTCTGCATCATCAAGGACAGTAGTCATATATAGGGGCCGTCAATAGAGGTAGATGGCAGCGCAAGAATTTTTGTGTAGGGCCTCGCCGGTGGTGGACTTAGCGGTCAACAAAATATGAACATTTGCATCCGCGACCCTCGTTAAAAGGGCCTCCCGAGCCCCGTCCATAAAAAAATATTAGCATTTTCAATTATATGTAGACGTACCTATAGTTAAATAATATGTTATTATTATAAATAAATATGAAATAACTAATATTTTATTAACTCTTTATTTTTAAACCCAATTTTTCCTTCTCGGATTCCTTACCTACATCTATTCGCTCCGTCGTACACAAATACATATTACAGTATAATTTTATCTTTGCAATTCATTTTATCGATGCCAATAAAATATTAATGGTTCCAGACTTCCAATCCTATCTTCACGATATCCTCCAATCTTTTTTCAGCCTTCTTAAAACTTGGTTTTCTTATAAAATTCCTTTTCTATAAATTCTCCATTTTCAAATGGTCTACAAACAAATTAGCTTCAACCGAAATATTTTTTTACACGTTTTCCATCAATAATTCAATATTTTGGTCTCTTACATATTTACCGAAAGGTTTTGTCGAATATCTGGCAATCTAAATATAATCTAAATAGATTTTCCCTATCACCCAACTATTGTGTCTGGCATATCAGTATTTCACCAATCATTCTTCTTCGCCTTTGGTTCTGGGGTCTCTCCTTATCCATGTACCTAATTTTAACTCTTTTTTTAATATGTCTTCGACCATGGTCATTCTCTTCTCCATTTTCATTATTGTCTTCCTTAATTTATAATTTTTGCGCACTATTTACCTTGATTTATATGTATAATGTCATATTAACGTATGTTATTAAATTTTATATTGTTTATTTTAGTCTCAATTTTTAATGGACCCTTTGTAAAAATAGTCTCCTGGGCCTTGTTCATTAAATCCACTTCTGGACCTTGCGTATTTAGGAGCCCAGCTGATTTATTTTTAGTGGTATCAAAAACATTTGTCGAGTAAAGAAAAAAAAACGTGATCACCAACAACTTGTTTTATTTTCAGATAAGGTTCAGGAATAATTAATTAATTATATTAATATAATCATATCTATATTTATCTATGAAATATTCAATAATTCCTAGGTATGTCATTTATTAATTATTATTTATATTATTCATATTTCCTAGGTATGTCATTGCCTGAACTATCGTATTACCTTCCAGTAACATGTATAATAGACAATGTGTAATGTGACTATTAACGTTTAATAGCGATTTAAAATATATATTTAAATAGAGGGTACTTGTTCAAAAGGGTATAGAACCTTTGACTGGTGAGCGTAGGGTAGGGTGTACGGTGATCGTCGCAAAAGAGCTCGTGTCCGCTCGCGTGAACTGAAACTGGCAGCTAATTTCGAAACCAATTTTGACGGACAACCACAGGGTAGAATAATTGTGTGTATGTGTCCAGGGGTAAAATATTGAGCTTTACCGACCCTATATATTCCGGCAGGGCTGGTAGGTAAATGGGATATGATGCTGTGGCATCGACTGCAGTGTATATACCATTGATATGCTTGCATTAAATCCAATAATATATATATATGTATCTATAACGTATGTGTGTATAAATTGATGGTAAAAAAAAAGAAAAAAAAATCGCTAAAGGAATTAACATTGACGCCGTCAGTTCCGGCGACGTTTTTTGCTTCCGGTGGAATTCAATTTCAAAAACCCCAGGACGTCCGATTTTCGATGCAATTACATTCCATAGACGTTCCTGCATCATATCGTCCTCCCTAATAGTGAAATTATGGGGTTTTAATATGAAATACGTGAGGAAGTATATTACTGTACATTTTATTTCACATTCAATTTTTTCATTTTCAATTTTATGTGGGACACATGTACACGTATGTATATTTTATATATAAAAGTAATCGATATAAAATTATTCGATATAAATCAGTCTATAACCTTACGGTAGCTATAAGCTATATACTATATATAATCATGGGCGTCATTTCAGTGTTTTCAGAAAACTTTTAGGCAGGCCACTTTTAACATTTCACCGTGCTGATTTTTAAAAATATGAATATTTATATAAATATATAAATATTATAAGCATACTTATAAAAAAATATACATTTTATATACTAATATTTCAAAATTAATATTCATATCATATATGAAAATAAGTATATATAAAACATAATAATATATAAGTTGATTATTATGTAGGTGCATTGGAACTACATTAATGAAGGTCAATTATTATTAAAACTTTGAATTTAGTGATTCTGTTGTACACCCTTCCACCACCCATATGATGCCCATGAATATAATAAAATAAAATATCATATTATAATGGCCGTACCATGGTTTGATCTTAGATAAGCAATATTCTATAGATATGATGAAATATTGAGTGTGATAATATGCATTTATTTTAATTTAAATTTGTTTCTATGTTCTCTCTCTCTCTCTCTCTCTCTCTCTCTCTCTCTCTCTATATATATATATATATATATATATATATATATATACTTACTAGTTACTACAAGTTTTTTAGTTAAAAATTTATCTAGCATTAAATCATCTATAGCTAAAAATCATTTAGATTATTTTTTAACAAAAATCCTAATTGTAATTTATATAGGTAGGTATAACGCAGAATAATATTGCAAATAGCATTTTATCATATTTTGTGTTACGATATATTTGCATAATATGCGTATGGTATCACTAAATGTAAAATGAACTTAAGAAAAAAAATGTTTATTTTTTTTTTTAAATATTATATCTCATTGAAAATTATGCATGTAAAATTAGTTTTATAATTTATTCTTAAAAATTAACCATAACGTCGTGTTTCTTCATAAAAGTATGGATTTTGGAAGATCAACAGATAAAAACAGCTAACCATTAAAATTATCGAAAATAAAATTAAATACATTTTAGTGAAAAAATAACAATGTGTATAAATAAAATTTATATATATATATATATTAACAAAAATAATATATAAAAAGAAAATGTGCCTAGAGTGTTCGTAAAAAATTATAGGTACCTAGCAGGTCATCGTCTGCAGGTTACAAATGAATAATGAAAAATCAAAAAGGAATACAAAATATGAAAATTATAATAAACAGAATACATAGAATATAATTATTATAATTAATAATAAGAAAGAAATGATCAAATTATGACTAGTAGGTAACATAGATACAATAAAACGGTTATAGAAAATTATGTATCGTAGTCTAATATGTATTGGGTATATACCTATTATATATTATATACATTTAAAATCTGTTTGTAATTTGTATACCTATTTAAAATATGTATTATTATAACTATTATGTTAAACTACAACATAAACTATTATTTTTTACAATATAATATATTTATTTTTATTTATATCAAAGTGTTGAGTTTTTTGAATTAATTTATTTTTAATTTTAAATACATATATCAAAAATAGTTTATAACAATATCTTAAATATGTTGGTGTATATATTTAGGTGTTTGATTAACGATGTATAATGACCGAGACGCTGTTTTTTTTAAAGTTAGAATTATATTACGCTGAATATTGTTTTCATTATTTTACTCGCCGACCAAAAATAATCCCGTTTGTTAGCCTATATGGTCATATATTCTGCGTTCGAGTAGTTTTTAACAGTAAATTTTCTCAACATAGATATATCTCATTGGTAAAAGATTTTTAATTCTCATCACTCGGGAGTGTCTTATATATACTGTACCAATAATAATAATAATAATAATTAGTCGATTTCACCGTATATAATACGTTAAAACGAATGTACGTACGTATATATTCGTCCAATATAAAATACCGATATAAAATATAAATAACAATATATAGGTAAGTACTCGTATTATACTGTAAACGATTTAAAATGGATCGTCTGGCCGGCAGATCGCAAACAACATGTTGGCCCCGCGTGTATTTATATGATATCATAATTTTATTTCTAGACGTGTTTGATGACTCCACTTTTCGTATATAATAATAATAATAATAATAATAGGTATAGTGTTAATATACTGAAAATTCAATTTAGATGCCTGCAGTATATATATATATATGTGTGTGTGTAATTTGTATATACATGTTTTTTTATTCTAAGTTGTTTTTTTTTTTTACGGTTTTTTTTTTTTTGCACAATACAATGACGTGGCACGCGCTTTACGTGAAATCCCATTAAAAACGTTAACCATTATTCAAATTATATGACACGAAACTACCAGCTACGGAAAGAATAAAATTCAAAAAACTAGTATATTAACTTAACCTATAGTGATGCAATTCGTGTAATAATATTTATTATATTTTCTAAAGAAAAATGATTAGTTTTAATGAATGTTTCTGGTGAAAAAAAAAAAAATCGTACGCAAGTTAATGATTGAAAAACGTGACTCATATACGTGTATAGAGTATAACATAATATTATAATTTATGTAAGTACCACCGAGAGATATACTATCAAAATCCGTATAGTGAAATATGTTAATATAGCATAAGTATATACTTACAGTATTTGCAAACGTATATAAATTAAAAATATATATAAATACATATAGCTGTATACGGTATTTAATATAATCATGTTGTATTCTACTACAGAAATGATTTTTTTGAAAAGTTACCTTTTATAGTTTTTAAAATACTAGAATGTATAATATATAATAGGTAACCCTTAGCGTAAATAGGACATAGTTTTGAAGAAAATTCAAAATAACAAGAGTATTCCTAGGAACATTTTTGAAATTTAGCCATATATATTCTACGTCAACTTCCAATATATTTTTAGGATAGGCTTAAAGAATTATAACCACAAGAGCAGTGTAAGAAACAACTAGCTGGTACCCCACCAATCTCCGTTTAACAAAATTAAAATTTTTTATTTAAATGAACCCTCACGATCATGACGTATCGAAGTCTATAGGGGCCAAGTAGTGTAGATCGTAGGTGTACAAAACAATTATTTCTCGCTGCGTATAAATTTTACTTTCATATTCCTCTATATGTACAAGTAAATATACTATCCCCAGATGATCTGGAGATGGTATTATTACGTACCTACTGTAATATGTGAGTACTGTGTGTACTCATCATCAGCCAAAAAAATGTTTGTTCGTTCTTTCTTGTCATCCTATATATACAGACCTCGAACGAGTGAAAACGTGTAAAAGTAAACCAATTACAAGCCAGAATCTTGAATATATATTATTATGCTTTTATTGTCTAAATTTGAAATGAGATATAATAAATTTTAAGTAACGAATCGGTTAATAAAATTTATCAACATCTCGATATAGAGTGGTTATCGTTAAGATGCCCCCACTTAATTTGTAAAAATTTGTAACATTGGAACATAGAATCAGCACTAATGGCAGGAAAAACGGTACAAATCAACACCATAACGTAGTATAGGTATAAACGAAAATAGTCCGATGTAAGGGGAGTTATCGTAAAGTTTTGTCTGTTATTATCGCAGGTGGACAAATTTGAAAAATTTCCGAGTAAACTCTAAACAATCGATTACAAAATGTTTGTGAAATTTGGTTTAAAGATTTCGGATACGAAGGAAGAGGATAATTATCGTAAGTTAGTAACCGGTGCTAAAAATAATTTTTGGCTTTGGGTAATCACGGGTATGCAAATCTCAGCAAATTAATTGCAAAATGTCTGTGAAGGTTTGAAGTATCTAGGACGAAATGGGGGGGTCAACTTCACGGACGTCATTAAATTAGATGTGACGTGCGTGCGTAAGTATAATTCGTTTTAATAATACTGCGTATATTATTAAGTGTGTTTAAATTTTTTTAACTACCTAGCTGCATACATAATAAATATGCATGTAACTTTGGAAAAATATTGTTTTGTCGACAACGCATGAGCTGTTTAAGATCGGATTTTTTGTATAATTATATACAAACGAAAACAAAAAAACGAATTTTTAATTACCGAGAGCGGATACGCGTATCTGTACTGTATTTTCGACTGTCGCGTTTACCAAATTATACGGTATATAGGCAACGGTGGTAGTAGGTTGATGTATTTTTTTCGCAATCCTTTTGAACATAAATTACCGTAATTTGTTGCGTTATACCGCAAGGGAGTCCGTTTAATCAATGTCGTTGACGAGAGCTAATGTAGTAGTAATTAGTAATTAAAAAATATTATTCATAAATTATGTACAATAATAATAATAATAATATTAATAATGATAAATAAAGAAAAAAGCAACGCCAAGAGTATATTATATTTTTTGATTAATGTTTTATATATATATAATATATATGTATTATTCACTACCAGTTTTAGTAAATGCCATCACTGGGCATATGTAGAGAAATATAGTCGAACATAATATAATATAATAAAGTTAATTTATTTTGTTTACCTTATCTAATGATGGACTTTTTCTAAAACCAGTAGTGAATATTCGAAAAACATGAAATTACAATCAGTTTAAAAAATTTACGATTCTTAAAATATAATATCAGGTACCTACTTTGTAGACAGTGTTTTTACTTGTTTTTTGCTTTTATTGCTTTTTGCTTATTTCGTTATTGGCATATATAAATATATAATATGTGCAATATTTTATCAAACAATTTTTAATTTTATTAATTATTTGAAATTATATAGTAAATGTTATTTTATTAATTTTGTTGCTATCGATATATTATATCCTTGGTACTACATAAAATTAATGTATTAGTTTTAAGATCGTGTATTTTTATATACATGTATTACAGTGAATACACTTTTTTGTGTACAATGAGTCAGTATAGGAGTTTTTGAGCAAAGGGAATTTTGACAGTAGGAATATTCAAATTGTGTTTATGGTACATTAAAAAGACCAATTTTTATTTGCTTCTTGATATTGTATTTTTATTTTAACTGAATATAACGGAAAATGTAAAATATAAATCGAAAAATTATTATTATTATTATAACAAAATTGGCTTAGAGCCGTTATTCGAATTAACTATTTTTTTATGCTTTAAAATCTAAAACAATATAGTAACACACGATCCTAGCCGAGGACCGAACCACCTGTATCTGATTTATAATGTTTTTTAATTAAAAAAATCAAACAAACAAAAATGAGAAAGTTACACTTTTAATATTAAATAGGTATATGTATTATATGTTTATATATATCGTCAAATATATTATACATTCAACTAGTTAATTATAAACATTTGTTTTTATACCGACTGTAAAGTAATTCTATATTTACAACTTTTCTGTAGTAGGTACGGTGGCGGATTGGTCGTCATTTTCAAAACTTCCGAAAAAGTTCTTCATTGATACAAGTACAGAAATTCTAATTTGTCTTTGTTGTTTTTCCCCAAATATGGTATTAATAATGATATAATTCTATGAACCTAGAAATTTAAATCTATACATATATATATAATCTGTATAGAATTTTAATTTTATTTTATGGAATTTTATGGGAAAATGACATATCAATTATCTCTACAAGTATGTAGTGTACCTATATCCGAATCTTTACAGACTGAATAATTACGTAATATATTATATAGGTTATTGTAATATCTTTCTGACAAAATCCCATTTAAAATACCCATGCATTTGGTCACGGAAAAACGTTACGAACACTATTACGATAATATACAGGTACCTATAATAATACAAACATATTTTAAAGTATACGAGTTCGCGAAAGTCTTTATGCGTTGTACCTACTATTAAATATAGTTTTTCGTTTTCGCTAATTATTATTTGTACCTACATTTTTTTTCACCGAGTACCTACTTATATATACGTATACACTATGTATAGGCGCACATAATAGCTAGGTACACTTGTCGGAGGAAAATCTTACCTACACCGAAAAAAACATCGTTGATAATATTAACAATGTAATATTGTCATTGGTTAACAATGTTTAAGTTGTTGTCCAGCGTAATATCTTGTTAAGTTGATCATATACTTTGTAAAAATAATGTAACATATTATCAATTTGATAACTTATATTGTTAGTGTAAATTATACATTGTTGATAATATTATTATCAAATTAATAATATTACCGTGTAAACATTTATAACAATTATTATCATTTCTGCAATAGTCAATATTATATTGATAATAATATTATTGGTGACTATATAGCGTCTGCTGATAATAATGTACGAACGTTTTAACCGCCATTCAGCCATTGTGCACGTGTTTACCGAAAACAAGATTATTGTCAATTTAGTACGTTTTTCTTATCAATATGATTATAATATTTTTTGATAATATTATTTTCAATTTAATAATAAAATGTTGTTGGCTCTCGATCAACAAGATTATTGTCAATTTAACATAGGTTTTAATTAATACGATTGTGGTTTTTCTTTCAGTGTATATTATTATTATTTATGGCCTGGTGCGGTTTCTAATTTGGGAAAAACGGGTTGATGGCGAATATTTTCGAATACGAGTACGGAGCGTATACTTACATAACGTCGTAAGTATTTTATAATGCCTCTTATATACTCTTAACATATAGTAGGTATATAGATGTAATGTTATACCAGGAATGGAGTAAGTACCTACTGCAGTAACGAACCGGATCGCGGTTATTATCGCTTTGGTCATTGCTAATAGATATACTCGTATATATATATATATATATATATTATATGGCTATATGTATTATAATGCTACATATATTATTTATTATTATTTTTTTTTTTATATATTATACTATATATAGGTACGTTTTGTTCGATTAAACGTATTTAGTCGATGACGTGAAACAATATAATTACTCTACTCGTAAGTACAATGTATATAATAATATCACATGTCGTATAGGTATACTGTACCTATTTCTATATAAATGCAGCTATTAAATATAATAATTGACATTCACGCGTGCGCGACAAAATGACTTCCTGCGACTACAATATATTAATAATCATTTGTTTTTCTCGGCCAAACGTGAACTTATATACTTATTAGCGAACGGAGAAGGAATTCTTCGTCCATATATATAATACATAATATATACTATACCATATATTATACACAATATGTATAAATATATATATATATATTTCAAGTTATGACTATAACACGGTAGCTGATATCCAACTCCGAAAACGTATATCGTATATTTAGGTCAAGGAATTACGACTATAACAGGTACCTATACAATATGTCTTATATACGGTTGCCCAAAATTAAATACCCGAAGTATATACTTAGATATATTATCAAGATACGGATATAATGGATATAATATTATACATATTATCGTACAATAAAAAAAATAATGAAAATAGTATAATTGTACTTAACACGTATATATAATTACCGCTTTTCTAAATATAATTACACCGTCTCATGAAGACAAAATACGTGTAAGTAAGTATATATATACATATATATATATATATATGTATATATATATATTTATTTATATACTCTAATTAGATTTAAACGTGATGAAATAATTATAGAAATAAGAACAATGTGTTGTACAAACTAAAATCAGTTTGTTTTTTTTTTTTTTAATAAATTATAAGTTATAATTATCAGTAGGTATTGTCTAAACGCAGGCTTAGAGTAAAAAGGTTCTATCTCGATATTTTAAAATTGTTCGGGAGACCATATTTTTAAATGTCTATCGTACACATCTTAATATCGTTTTAGAATAGGTATTTTGATTCGCTATAACGCATTGTTTCGAATTGGTTTATTCCGATTTCAAAATATAGTCCGTACAAAAATAAATAATTGGGTGTAAAAAAGTACTTTTTCAAAAATTGGTGATATAGAACCTTTTTACTCTAAGCCCGCGTAAACACGTATTTCATTATTCGGTATTATGATATAATATGGGATGTCAAATAATAATAATACAATTTTTACGGCAATTTACGGGTGCATGTGCAAAAAGTATGTTCAGTAAAAGTTTTAAATATAATAGGTTATTAATTATTAGAATACAGTAAAAACAAATACAAAATCGATAGAATACAATATGCGTCGGTACCTTTTTTATATTATGTCCATATTTTATAGCGATAATTTAGTGTTTTGATTTTCTGCGTCGAATTTTAATCGAGTTAAGTCAATGATAAATTGCTTAAATTTTAAATCAATTTGCAAAGACATATTATGTAAGTTTCCCTTGAAAAATCATTTAATATAAAAGCATTTTTAATATTATACAATAGTATATGGTACTGCAGTGCATATAGGCAATGCAGAAAAATTTGTATATCAATTTACCATGTTAAAATATTTTTAAAATTTAAAAATCCTCATATCACGTTTTTATAGTAGAATTGGTTTTTCTCTATACCGATTTAAAATCTGTAAAATGTAGATTCGACTTTTTTATTACGCACACCACACCCGCAAATTACAAAAAAATAATTATATACTGTACAAAAATATACTTTTGTGTCGAATAATTGATAATACATTGAATTATAAATAGAATTAATGAATTATTTGTTACGTTTATAATAAATTATTAGATTAATTTTAATCATCTATGGATTTTTTTTGTTAAATATTTACGAATACCAAATAAACTACTACTAAATTTAAAGAGAACATTTATAGCATAATGCGATTTTTTAATAATACTATTAAAGAGTGACTACTAAATGTCTATGCGGAAAGTTCAACAAAACTTTGTAATAACAGCTCTTAGTTTGATTCATTCGATTTTGTATACAAACCAATAGAATATTATCGATTGGTAAAACTTAGTTAGTAATATTGCCATACGGTTTTGACATTTAAAAAAGTGATAAAATATAATCGATTACGAAAAATTAATACTTAAAAAATATTTATATATCAACATTACCGCTAATATTGTTTGCGGAGTATTTCGTGTAAAAATAATATTATCGTTATCATTGTTGTTGCCCGTGCCTATATACATTGATTATCGATTAGTAAAATCTAAACGCCAATCAACTCGGTTCGACATTTCCATATTATATTGTATAGTATCGAACAACCTAAATTTGTACACGTGTTATCACGTAGGTATATAAAACCCGATCTTGTAAAAACAGAAATGTGTGTATTTTTATTACGAATTCGTGTTGGCCTTCGGTTTTCTTGTTGTCGTTTAAACATTTTTCCAAAAGAAAAAACTGTATAATGCACCTTTACACACACCATATACAATATTATATATAATATAATATATTATGATAATATATGGTATAATATATTGTACATTGCAAGTACACGTAGGTGCTGACAATATATAAATATATTTATAGGTATAACATAATAATAATGCACACGGTGCATTCCGGATTTAATTAGGTAGGTATCCGTCACGGAAACATCGTAAAAAACACGAATACAAAAAACGAAAGAACGCAATATATAATATACGTACCTACGTCCTACATTATTTTAACTGAGTTAAGAATTTAATTTAATTTGAAATTATGAGTATATCAGTCAAGTTAATAGTTGAGTTAACACAATATCATTACCATGAATTTAATTTTACTTTCTCGAAAATTATATGTGTATGTGTCGGAACTTTGTAAAAGTAGATACTCAAAATCAAATTTCTTCTAAAGTGAAAATCCAACTATATACCAGGACCGCATTAAGGGGCGGCAAAGGATGCATTGCACTGGCGCAGCTAGTGGATAGGCCTGGTAGGCCTGAGCCTAATGCAGAATTTGCTCAGAGAGACCATTTTAAGGGGGGGGGACGGGATATGGCAAGGGACGTGAGGTTTTTTCCTATGCGAAAGATATATATATATATATATATATATATATTTTGCTTACCACATTTTTAAAGAAGCGAAAAAACAATTGAATTATATGAAATATTCTTAGATACCTATCTAAATATAGGTACATATAATTTAATAAGTTTTGTTCGTTTTTTTTTCAACTATAATTGATTTTTTTAAGTATCAGTAAATTTGGAATTTGACACCGTACCTGCGATCTCTTCTATGTCGTTTTCGAATTTCGGATCACAAAGTATGTAATATTTTTATTTTGATAGACTTTACTTCCTAATTTAAAAGTTTAGGTTTGGCTTATGTAATATTAAAATAACCAATACTTTAAATCAAAATATAAAAATATTTAAAAAAATGTAATCTTCCATTTTATTTTTTCGGTATTTTATCTTTAATCAGGATTTAAGTTTTCTATTTCCATTACCTATCTTGATCATTTTCGAAAACAGTTAAAACATGATGAATCATATCAAAATAATCACATGTAAATAATTCTAAAAAATTCAGGCGATAAATATCTCTAAATGGAATAATTATTATATTTCTTGGACAATTCAGGATGATTACATTTTAAAATTAACTAAATTAGAAAATATGGAGAAATAATAAGTTGAGTTGTCGTAATGAAAAATGAGTTACCTAAATTTGAAGTTAAACTTTCACAACTACATTTTAACTTATCAACTCATTAATGTTCTGCAGTCTTGAAAAAACCATTATAATCCCAATGTCTACATATTGTATACGAATATATATATACATATAAATATATATATTGTATATTGCATGGTGCTTGCTAAATATTCAAGTAAATAACTTTTTTGTATGCATTTACATTTAAATATATAAAATACAAATAGAAAAATTTTAATTTTTGATCATGATGTCTCTGGAGTCAACTTTGTACAGAGTGTATAATGAATATTTAATATAATTCAATTTTAGCTTACTAAGTATACAACTATCATATATTTATGATGGGCCTAAAAAATACAGATAGCCTAAACAGATAACTGATTGAATGGATGCTCTTTAGTGGAGAACCAACTCTACTGAATTCCCGAGCATTCGTAATGTTCCCTCGTAATACTACCAATGTACACAAATAAATTTAAATTCAAGGAGTTGTGATTGAGAGCTTAAGTATTTAAAATACTATTTTTAGATATTTATATATCATTTTTTTTAAATAACGAAAATCATATTTAAATACAATTGTGTGTGTGTATGTGTGTGTGAGAGAGAGAGAGTAAGAGAGTTTAATATTATGTGAATGAACGTATTTTTTTGTATAACAATAATAGTGAAAATAACATCACAACCGACCTAACCGCCACTCTCGTTAAGTTTAGGAAACTTAACCTAGAAAACAATGCGCTAATAATCGCCTTCATTGACACACAATTGGGCCATAGATCTTCCACGACGATGACGACAACCTTTATGGGGTTGAGTTTTCAAAAGACAAGTTTCGTGCTGCAGACGTCAGAACAATAGTGTATACTTGAAGCACTATAACCGTTTCCTTAATCCTTTGTAGACCTGGTTCCTTTGAAACAAATAATTTAAAAAATGGCATAATTTATTACACCTTTCTATGTGTATCCGTTATTGAAAAGGTTATTTCGAAACTTAAGTTTTTTAGGGTGCAGGATTACAGGAAAGCGTAAGATGAGGTAATTCCCCCCTAAAAATAAATACAAATAATCTATTTTTAAGTAATACGAAATTAATTTTCAAAAGACTTATATTAAAAAAAAAAAAAGTATAATTCGTTATACTTTTTCAGAAACTTACTTTTGCCAATGTTTCTCCCAGAAAAAGAGGCAAGCGAATCGTTGGATTTTTTTCAACCCCGACAATTAAACATTTAAAATCCTGTTAGACTTTTAAATTGATAAATTGGTACGGTATTCTATGGTTATGATTTTAAAATAAAAGAAATATTTTCAAATATGATGTAATTAAAATTTTCAAACAAAACACAGTACACGCTGTATGTGACCACAGAACGTTACAGAAGCGACACGGACCGAAAAATAGGGTACCGTACACGATATCGTATATTCGATTATTATTATTATTATTATTATATTACCACCACAGAACGTACACTATCGTATGAATGGCTTACGGATTTACGATTAATATGATCCCCGCTACCCGCCCTGCCATCACAAAAGAGATTACGGTTACCGCGTGTAATCTTTAATTTAAATTCCGCATTTTTTTCTGTTTGTTTATTCTGTTTAAGAACCAATTAGATACTATGACCGGAAACGAATGTCTAAATAGTGGCCCAGGTCCGTTATGAATATTTCGTGATGGTGGAAATTACCGGACTATGCTGTGTCCTAGTGGTGAGCATTATAAACTACTAATACGTATTCTTATTATAATAATGATAATTAAGTCACCAACGTTTAATATTATTGCTAATAGCACACGCGTTAATGATATTCCCCACCAGGATACATCACAGTCCGTTAACTTCCCCGCACCACAAAATATCCGTAACAAAAAACTGGCACTCTTCTGTCAACCAATTACCATGTTGTTTCCAGTCCATATAGTATCTTAGTTTGTGATTATGATAAATCGCCAAACATAATATGATTCTCTTTGGACAAATCCGACACAGATCGAATCTTCAAATAGATCCCCGATTGACTAGATACATTCAAACGTTCAACATCACCGAAACGCGGATTCACGAGGACAAAGGATTTTGAAGCTCGTGTCATACCCCTGATGTGATTAAACTTAACTTAGATCTGATCATCTGGTATATATGTACGAAAACGAGTCTTTGTTTAATCATCCAAAGTGGTTTTTCGGTCATCATCATCATATAAATATGTCCTATAAACAATGCGGTTATATAATCACCATCTCCACGTCGTTTAACCCCCCTCTCCCCCAAAAAAAAAGAACAAATTTCGTCAACAAATGAGAACAATGCAATACGCGTGGTTTTCTTTACGGTCTCAATTCCTTTGAAACGAATAAAATGATAAAACGGTCTAATTTGTAAGATCTCTTTGTCTACACCAATACAACGTTGTACTGTAAGGTCATTTTTAACAATAGACCATAGGCGAGGAAGTAAAAATTTGGAAACGAAAGTCATCAGTCATGCAGGGTCTCCCTTCCAATAAAAATAGTCGTCTTCATTCGTTATCTCTGAATTCTGATCCACAGATTGGTTTGCAATTGGGTTCCTTTATGGTCTTCCTAGACTTTTTTTATTTCATTTCCGAATGTGAATCACACCCTATTGTAGTCTTTAACAATTTGTCGTATGTGTTCCGGTGGAGAGTCCTTTGTGATTTTTACCCTCGACATTCCCTCTAACATATACGATTACTTTCATGCAGGTTCTTTAAAAAAACTTTTAAATAAAAATCTATCATAACGATGCCGTTCTTCCGAATAAACTCATATACTCGTATAGATTAATCTATTCCTCTCGATTATCTCTAACGTTGTTCAGCTACACCAAATGACAAATGGTAGTCCTGAATCATTATCCCATTATCACACTAATAGTTTGTTTAATTGATCGTAAACGATGCCATTTTCATCTGAACACATTTTGACCCTATTATTTGTACTCCAATACTATATAAATTTATATAATAAATATAATAATACAATAAATTAGTCTGAACTTAAAAGATTAAATGTTTTAAAAATGGTATATTATTTATAGAAAGGAGCAAGGAATAAATAAATAAAGATATTTTTATCATGATAAAAACGGTTCAAATCATCATCATCTTTAACCTATATTTATGATTTCTCGCTTACTTGGTCCTCATTTATAAGACTGCCTCTATAATTACTAAATTTATTGTTAAACTTAATTTTTTTTCCATATAATACATTAGGGTAACCATCATACTTTCCGTTTTTTGCCGGATTGTCCCGCTTTTAGAAGCTTACTTACCGACAATTTTGGTAGAAAATTTGACAAATGTCCATTTAAATTTTTTTTTTTTTTTTTTTTTACCATTTTCAAACTGATTTATGAAAATGTTGGTAGAAAATTATTACCATACTCACATTTTTTATTGTTGTCCCATTTAAAATTTTCAAAATATGGTCACTTTATACAATAGATACGTACTTTTATTTTTTTTCATACATATTCTCTAATGGACGTTCCTTCCATATATTTCCGTTATTTCTAAAAAAAAACCTTATTAAATCTCCGGAAAATCTTCAAAATCAGTGTCGTCATGTGGAAACCACACTACCGGACGCACCAACGATTACTTTTATGGTTATATTTCTACTAAAAAAAAAAAAAAGCCTTTTGAATTTCCAAAACAGTAAGTACGATATTTCGGATGGTCTGGCACAAGTCGTTTGTCAAATCGGCTAAAGTGGTTTTCGGTCGACGACGTACACTGCAGAGGTCATAAAACGACGATGACTGACTTTATCTCACCCGCCTACGAAGATCACGTGGAAATGCACCGAATAAGCGCAAAGTATCCCTTCGACCCTTTGTACGTTTCCCGTGTATACTTGATGATTGTTCTCAAAGGCTTCAAGAGTAAAATATACCGTAAAAGCGATGTTTTTGAATGCACCAATAAACGCGGTTTCTATTTTATTAAGTACATATTAAGTACCTATGCTGTTTAATAATATTAATATACTAGACGAATGTAATATAGCAATGATAATAGCAAATGTTGTTACCTACTTAGAATAAATAGGTTCTAAATCAGGTTTTTTTTTTAATTGAATTTTTTATATCATCTTATAAACATAATATCAAGACACTTATTAAAAGATCAAAATGAGATTTGTAAGTCTATTAATGAATAAAATGAAAAATGTTTTGATTTTATATGAAATATACTGTTAATTTTATTATAAATAGCTCTCAAACAATACTTTTAAAATACCACAGCAGAACGAACACTTATTTATTCTAATCCAGCAAAATATTAGCAAAATATTATATTATTCATTGATTTATCAGACAGACACTAAGTATAACACCAACTATGCGCAGGACTATATACAACTACGTCAGGCCACTGCTATAATCAAACTAATGAGTTATAGTCAAAAGAACCCCATAATAATTTTCAATAAATTGTAACATTATTTATATTTATTTTTGAGTTAAATTATTTTGTTTTTGTAGTATTTATTATGTTAAAATGTTTATTAATCAAATTAATTATTATTTATGAATATTTACATTATGTTTAGTATTTATTATTTTATTGGATTTTTTTCTGTCGTATATAAACATATAAACCTGGGTTTTAATATAAATTATTCATACATCTGTTCAATATGAATTCACGGACAGGAACAGGACACTGTCCATGTTCATCTTACATTGCGTAATACTGAACTATAAACGCACCCAAGAGGTTAGAGGATCTAAATGCACTTAACTAAATTAAATGACTATAGTGATTGTAACAACAGAATACTGGACAAAAAAAAAAAAGAAAGAATCTGGACGTACTGGTCGATACGATAAAAAAATATATATTTTTAATGAAAAGTTTTTTTTTTTTTTAATCTTTTAAGTTGAAATAAAGATCGTGTTTTTAATTTTTGAGGACGTAAACACTTGGTGATTTACTTAAATGATGGCTATATTGAGTTCGTGATTTATATAGTTATTGTATTATTATAATATATAATAATTATTATTATTATTCGAAAACTAATGTTACAATTTATTAGTGTCACGAAATACAGTTTTTATTGCCGTCGGTCGTCCGCCGTAAAATATAATATAATTAAGTATTATAATAATAATACCCTGCAAGTAGTCTATACACAACAGGACCTCGGCCAACGGTTTACGTTTTTATTTCAAAATGTGTACGCCAAAAAATAATGTTATATAACTATACTATTTGACCACACGACTATTATTATTATTATTATTATTATTATTATTATTATTATTATTATTATTATTATTATACTGCAGTACATTTTATTTCGACATTTTATTGCGTTTTATTACAATATTATCACCCGGCCCGGACGTTGGGCACACCGGTCATCGTCGGTGCTAAAAGGGGTTTTAGGTTGTTTTTTTTTTCGGTACCCGACCGGTTTCCAAATACGGAAATTATATTACCTATATCCTTGGCGGTTCATTATTATCATCGTTATTATTATTATTATTATTATTATTATCATTATTATTTTTAGTATTATTGTATTCTACGACTTACACCATTCGTTAAAAAAAAAATTTCATTTAAAAAAAAAAAAATTACCCGTACATAATATTATTACTATACATACCGCGAGTACGCGCATTTTGATTTATTCGCGTAGTACCGTACAGGTTTACACGAATGCGGTGCCCACGGGATAAGCTAAAAAGACTCACAATTCCCTCCCCCCCCCCACCCCACTCACACTGTAGGAGGCTCCGACTATCGGACTATTGCGTATAGTTCTGTAATATATTATTCGTATATAAATGATATACTATATATAAGTACACATTATTCCGTTGATTGTTATACTAAATTTATTTTTTTTATATATATATGCGTGTTTTTTTATCGTTTTTTTGTGAGCACCGCCTACTATATATTTCATAATCTCCGAGCCGAATCGTCTGAATTCACGTGAACGATGATCTGTATATACACGAATGCTCCGAGAGATTGCCATTTTCCATCAAAATTTGGATTTTATTTTTCTCCAAAAAAAGGCCTTTTCCGTTGTCCTCCATTGACCGTAGATAAAAAAGCAGAACGTTTAGATGTACTTCTTTCGGTTGTACCTACATGAACCGAGCCAGGGTCATTCCACTCGGACAGTTTAAATCAAAAACTATCCCCCGATTTGCTGCGATACACCACCGTGTCAAGTTATAACTTATGTGCAGCATATTATGTAAAATATATTGGAGAAAAAACTATTTTGATGAAAATGCACACGGACAAAAAAATGGAATCTGATTTTAGGAGTAAAATGGTCCCACAGTTTTAAATATTGATTTCACTAAAATACAATTGAGCACAAACGATACATTTTTTTATTGCCTGCGTTTTTGCTATATTACGATTGAGCACACTCAATATCTTAAAATGTTCAAAACGTTGCCAAACTTTTTACGTTTTATCGAACGAAAAAATATGCGGTACGACCGAAAGAAGTACATCTAAAACGTATTTAATTTGCAACATTACTTACTGGATTTGGTGTTTCACGGCAAAACGGGAATAATTTTCGATTAAAAAGTCAGAGTATAGTTCATAAATTTGAATCGATGTACCTTATTATTATGTAAAATAAATATGGCAACATCGAATTTCGAATCGAATCGTATATAGGTCAAAAATTTTACTTTGTAAGTAATATTTGGACAAAAAAAAAAACATTGTTCATAAAAACAAAATAAACGCAATATATAATGAATATCTTAGAGATTATATATTTAATTCTAAATATTTAAAATGTTAACCAGTTAACAATATTTAAAATTGCAGTTAATATTTAATGTAAATTTCATAATCGATCTCGAGATTATTATTTTTTGATTTACAAAAGTGTTCTGAAGTTTTCTTTACGCTTAAAAAAATGAGTGGGAAAATCGAAAATGATGTAAGTACCTACTTAAAGTATGAAATACTCATATAATGAATTTTCTATTAAAAAGCACTCTACCCGAAAACTTGTTCTCTTCTCCTACTATATGAAAAGTAATTTCCGGGAAGAATAATATTAACATATTATTGCAAACCCAGTAAATACATTCCTTGCTACGACTAGAATCTAAAACCGTTTACTTTTACATTAAAATATTAAATTGTTGTGATTATTTTTTATCAAATGCCTACTTAATATATCATAATGTAGACTATATTTTTAACGATTCTGCAAAAAGGAACTGATTGTCATAAAAGTGACAACTTTCATTTGTCGCTGAGTACAATTTAATAATTAATCGTATAAAATATAATATTATAATATTTTAAATATCTGAAGCAAACAATTACACGACGAACGTACGTTTTCGGTGAGTTATAATACAAATTTAATAATGTATCAATAATATGCGACAGACAGCAGGAAAATAAATGTACATATATAGATATAAAAATGATATGTAATTTATTATTTTACGAGTTTTCTAGAAAAATATGAAACGTCATATCTCCCGGAGAGGTCGTAAAAAGAAAAAAAAACATTGACAGTTTCTTTTATTCGTATTTCGTTAGTGGTGAC
The DNA here is from genome assembly GCA_025469235.1 of Pemphigus obesinymphae. NCBI lineage: Eukaryota > Metazoa > Arthropoda > Insecta > Hemiptera > Aphididae > Pemphigus > Pemphigus obesinymphae. The sequence continues at coordinate 37,188 of JAIPRL010002427.1, read as the reverse complement.
ACGCAAACACAACATTTGGCATGTCCCCTCTGAAGAAAAAATAATAAAACATAATATATCGATCGAGTGTCATTACGACGAGGTATAGCATATTATTATTGATAACTCAAAATATATTAATCATTGTACGTAACTCATAATTCATAAGCACAAGTTTAGTATGAAATAATGGAGTGGCAGTATAATATAGGACTATTTAGCTCCAGGACATCAAACATAATAAGGGATTACTGTGACTGGTAAATTGACGACTTTCTTTATCAATCTTACCAAACTGTTACATAGTCTCATGGCATTTTTTATTATTTTTTTTTTTTGGAAGGGGGTCTTAGAGCTTTAGGATGACCTTATTATAGTGTACAATGGAAATTTTTTTGACTTTGTATTTTCTTTGGCTAATTTTCTTTATTGTGGACGGTGTGGCTCGCCATAACCGCATCGAGACATTGAATAGGTACTCGCCGGTCATTTCCGCGTCAGTTATTTTCACATTTTTTTTTTTTTTTGATTATTTATAGGTATAATAGCCGAAAAATCGCGGTCTCATTGTTCTTGTGTGTTACTTCTTTACAAAATTAAAACAATGTGTAACATAATATTAAGTATCTATTTCTTCATTCGTCTAACGAAAATGCCGAATCGTGCAGTGTTTATATTATATTGGGAATTCGACATTTCGAAAAAAAAAAAAAAACTGTATATCTTACGTTTTATCGATTCACGTTTTTTATTGCGTTTAAATATTTGGTTTTTTTATTTTACAAAGACCAACGAATATTTTTAATGCATAATAATATACTGGAAAATAAAAATGTTGTATATACATGTACGCAAAACAAATATTGCAGTAATGCGGTATAAATAAAAATACATTGTATTTTATACAAATACACGATTTGACCAATAAAAACTACATAATTTCTCATTTGAAGGTTAAAATTAATTTCGTGTCATATTTTTGGTGGATAGGTACCTGTAATTATTGTGTACTAACTGAAATGGTGAAATATAATATGGTAGATACTCCCAAAGTGTATATATAGTGTATGACAATATCGATCGTGATCAATAGTTAAAAAAAAAAATAATCAATCGTCGATCATTATAATATATATTATAATAAAACACACATATAATTATATAAAATAAATAGAAATTTAGATGAAATCTTAGAAACGAAAGATTCCCTGTAGCAGCACCAAAAATATTCAACATTTATCGACAAATTGAAACCATAAGTTTGTTTAAGAAATTATTATATTTTAGGTGAAAATATTTGTAATATATGTCGAAGTTCAATAGTAGGCTACTAACTATATAATGATATTTGCGTAAGTTGGTAGAGTGGAAGGATATAACAGTTGTATTATCATTAAACATTTTCGAAAGAAGTGAAATACATTATTGTATTCGAAAAACGATTCTGAAGAAAGCTCGACTTTTTAAAGCGTGTTGAGATAATGATTATAAGTTAGAAGACGTATCAATATAATTGAATAAATCTTTAATCGAGACTTTTAACACACAAACGTTACTACGTTAACTACGTTAACACGTAGTATTTGAATATCGTTTGAAAATAATTTATAATATACAGTAAAATTAGCAAAATTACAACTTTCAAACGTGAATATATACAAAACTGTACATTTATTACCCGTAATAGTTATCGTAGAATATATTCGCACTTACGTGAAAAACTTGTATGTCCTCCTATAAGATTACTTCAATTTTTTAAAATTCTTGGTAACCTTTAAACTCTTTTACAAGTACATTAATATACCTATTATATTTCCGGACTTACAAGTATAATGATATCTACAACGGGAATTGGTCACACGCGTATGATTTGCAGATTTTATGCCAATCAAGTGAGTAAAAACTGATAAAAAAAACTCTTATAGTAGGTATAATACGATTATATCGAATATTGATAATAATAATAATAATGCCGACCGAGATGATGTCATAGCGAGTAAATAAAAAATGAATTTGTGTGTTCTCGTTTCGCTCTATATATAGTATCAAAGTTGAAGTCGGACCTCCCATAAATATTATTTTTGTCGTATACTCATATTCTTATAAACGGTGCGGTTATTGCGATAATTAATTGACGAGACCCGACGAATTTATATAATGTTCCGATTAAAAGCCAATGTTTATGTGTATATATATATAAAAAAAAAAAAATCGTCTGATGTATAATAAAAATAATTTATTATCGAGAAGATTTCTCGTCAACAAGTCGCTGTAGTTAATGAATGAAACGAGACTATAATTCACCACACGTTGCTCAAGTTACTCCTTTTTCCGGCATACGCTGCACGTCATCAATTTATTTTTGCCGTCTTGTATAATATAGGTATGCGCAGAAGTGTGTTAAAGAATTTTTGGTGTATGTAGACTGTGGAGGGTGAGGAGGGAAATTTAAATAAATTTTTTTGTAATTCCGGGGGGAGAGGTACGTAATTTTTAAATATAAGATTTACAACAAAAAAGAAAATATCATACATTTTCTCCAGGCCCGGATTAAAGGGAGCATGAATATCCTCCCGGACCCCAAAACACACAAAAATATATATTTTTTAAATATAATTAATATAGACTATATACAAATATTATGGATAATTCAGTTAAAATTAAATTTAAAAGGACGTTGTACACCCATATTTTAAGGGATTTTGAATAGGCAATTTTTATAAATTTTAAGAAAAATGACAATCAAACAATTTTGATATATTCAAATATATTTTAAAAGTAATTTCAAAAACAGTATCGCATCAATACTATTTTTTTGTTGTTGTGTAAATGTGATATATTTGTAAAAAAAAAAAATCAAGCTTAAGCATATGTAATTTTTAACAACTTAAAATATATTTTAAAGAACAAAATTATCTAGTGTCCTAAGTAGCCCATTTATACGTTTTATGAGTTGTTAAAAAGTAAATTCATTTGATTCAATAATAATAAATATACTGAAAAAATGCCACATAGGTCACTAGATTATATTATTAGCTATAATTTGTTTTTCGTTTCATGTTTCTAACATGTTTGTAAGTTGATACAAATGAAAAATTCTAATGCAAGTTTTTCATTGAAAATTTGTTGGCATGACGTCCTGTTAACTATAATAATTATGAGTAGATAACTATAATATATATACCAGATACCTATTTATTTATTTTTTTAAATACAATTATGATTACCCATTATTGGAGCCCGGAAGCTGAAACATGTAGGAGAAAATTGCAAATATGAGATAAAATTTGTCAATTATATATCCATAAATTATTATACAATAAAATAATTAATTCCATCAGTATGAATGTTGCAGAAAAAATGTTTAAAATAATAAATAATATAAAGACGTGAATATATAATTTTTTTTTTAAAAAAATGGCAAAATCATAAGTAAATTCATATATATCCATATGCGATGTAAACATTTATATTATATATTTATTTTATAGACATGAGTGTTTGAATATAGTCCTATAAAAATTTTGAAAATTAATTTTAACTTGTAAACAATATTACTTTTGATCGATTTTTTATTTTTATAATATTTTTTTTATTTATTTCAATGAAATTGAATGACTAAATATTTGTTGTTTAATATATTGGATATAAAAATTGGAAAAGTAAAAAAAATGTATTAAAAGTTAATTTGTTGATACATTCAAATTGGTTTTCAAAATCCAAATCAGATTATACAATAAATCACTGCGATGATCAAAGACGCTATTGTGTAAAATTTAGAAAAAAATTCATGAAACGTTGACAAGTCATATTTACATGCGTGTGCCTGCGCTTATATTATCGGTATATCGGTAATGCTGGTAATATAATGTTATTATACGGTTGGTGGATAGTGGAATTTATATTCGTTTACATACGCACACACACATACGATATTTTATGTTATTTGAAAATTGCCTAAACAAAGCCCATTGAGGTTAGTCCTCAGAGATGAGCTACCTTAACGAAAAATGACGAAAATCGTCCTAAAATGTTCAAACAATGCATTATAATAAACATTAAAAGTGCTAAAATATAAAACAAAACTTACACGATTTTGAATATTATTTGATGAATTATTAATTTAATATTATAATAATAACATAATATAATATAAAATAGTTTATTTTTATATACTTACAAATCGAGTCTGTACTCGAAGTACCTACTGTAAAGCGAATCTGTACTGTTATTCAAATTGCTTTATTTAATGAAACTTTATTATTATTTATATTATAGTGTTAAAAAAAATTTGTCAAACAAACAATATATCTAAATATTATGTTAGAACTATTGTATTTTGTACCAACCCTAAAAAACCAAAATGTATCGCAGATACTAGTCACGCCTATCTTAATTCCTATCGTGTCCCCACGACCTATCTTTAAATGCCTGTATACATTTTTAAAACATAAGCTTTAAGGATGTGGTGTTTATGAACGAATTTTTTTAAATACAATAAACCTACTCGTATAACTACGACTCACACGTATAATTTCACCGCAATACTTGTGCACATGACACGGTGTTATTGGCTATTATTTTTTTCTCTGAAAAAAAAAAAAAACGACGAAATAATTGTACAATCTATAATAAGACACATAATATAATAATATATATTACGTGCGAACATAAATATGTAATCTCGAGTGTTAACATATAAAACGCGATCAGGTAATATAAAAATCGGGAAAACATTGTAGGTAACCTAAAAAAAAAAATAAAAAAGGAAAAATACAATTCGCACTATTCGCAGTTTTATTGTATAATTGATAGGTACAATTTATACGTTTTTCTTTATCGCTTTATATATACATATAATACTAGTTAATGGTATACGTTAAGCAAATTCGAGTAAAAAAAAAAAATAAATAAATAATAAAACGTGTTCCATTACGAATAAACTTTTACAAAATTTAAGTACATTGTACATAATATATATTATATATATCTAGATAACACTTCGTAGATAATTCTTATCACTTGTTTTGTAGATTTTGTAAATTATGTTTGTTAAACCACGAATTTATCGATAACGCATATCTCGTACTTTGAATTTTTACTGTCTACAATATATACATAAAGATTTCATAAAAAATATAATAATGATAACCATGTTTTTCATATTATATACGGTTTTAGTGCTTATTATTTATAGTTCAATCATCTTAACGAGGAATTTCATTTTGTACGTCTTTTCAAATAACTCTCAATTATAATACACGTTTTTGTTTAGGTTACTGATTTATATCACCTATAGACGGTATATATAAATATGTAAATATAAAATTATGAATTATAATACAGTATAGTTTTATCAGTTTTATGTATATTAGATATATAATATTTTATGGTTTTACTACTAATTTAAAAAAAATAATAATTTTTATCTTCATTATTCTTTAATCAATCTATAGTTTCTATAATCATTTTTGAAAATAATAAATATATTAAGCATATATATATATATATATATAAATAATTTAATAATCATATATAGTTTTAGGCACATTTATCGAGTTATCAGATGACATGACATGCTTCGTAAGTTAAATGAATTATACTGTTGAATCAGGTATATTATTTTACATTTTAAAATAATAATATAGATAGGTATTATAGTAGGCACATTAAAAATGATTCTAAGTAGAACGGAATTTATCATAGTATTTGATTATAGCCTACCTGATTATATCAAACGTTTTGAATAGCTACCAGCTATAACAAAAAATTCTTAAATTTTTGGCAATATTTTTGCATAAACTTCTATATACGGTGGAATATTCAAACGATTTATAGAATTTTAATTGTACAAAAAATGTAAAATGATTTTTCAAAACTATTGTAATAGTGTAGGTACATCATCATATATTGTTGGCGGATATTGAGCGATTTATTTTTTTTTTTTACAAAAAATATAGGTAAATATTTATGGTTTTGTGAATAAACTCCAGAAAACAGTCATCCACACATAATGTTATCGTAGGTACACATACAATCATATCAATCATTATATTCCTCGAACTCGAACCTTTATATCATCACAGATCGCTTATGTATAGGTACACATTATAGTATACAAAGAAAATGAAAATCTACTTCATTTTTGTATATTATATAGGTACTTGAACATTTTAAAATATATCCTTAATTTAGGGTTAAAAATGGGACGAGCGTGTTTGTATAGTGAATTGCCCTTATTTAACGTTCATGACAGAGTTTGAGAACATTTACGCTGTATGACGTTCGTATACATATAATACTGCACCGGTATGGCCCAAGTACTATAAATACGTACAATCTACACGATAATAATATTTATTCGGTGGAAAAAAAATGAATAAAAATATTCAACTAATATATACATGTCGTCATTAACTCGGCAATCCGGAATAATATGAAAAAATACTATAACGGAGTAATTATACAAACGATTACGACGTAACATGTATACATATCGTTCGAGGTATAATAATGCACTTTTTTTTTTTTTTAAAACCAATTTAATATATAGTACTGTATGCATACACAATATGAGTGTATAATATTTACTACCTATAAAACTATTCGTTAACGAGTTTCTACTAGGCACATACGTTTAAATATATTCCAAAATACGATACGATAACTATATAATATGTGTTACCATAATATATTTTAAACGAAACGAGTGCCGGCCCCATAAATTCGTACGTATTATTCGGCGGTCGTTGTGGTGTCTGCGACTCTGCGCGGCGACTGCGTGTGGTATAACATATGTGTATCTCATACAGTATTAATAATAATATTATTATTATTATTATTATTATTATTATTATTACTTATATTATAATAACGAAAATGTTTGACGAACACTGCAGTGACAATGTCGAAACGTGCCCGAGATTCGTGTTTTCGAAACTTTGTAATTTAAGTATACGCATAGGTACCTCTATAATATGTATCACATAATTCTTGGGAATAATTTGAGTTTACCTACCTGTTGAGCGTCAAGTATTTTGATTTCGGCGGGTTGTTGTACCTACGAGAACAGCAGCTGAAATCACCATCGAGAAATTATATTATATTATATTGTACCGTTTGCATACATTTCTATAATTAATCGATTTTGAGCAAAAAAAAAAAATAATAAAATACACGTATAAAATTTGTTTCGAAAACGTGCCGCCGACGTTTACGATACTCGTATCGGGTCGTCGAGTATAATATAATATTATAATAAATACATTATACGGTCGCTTTTTATGGGACTATAGGTACCTAGGTATATAGGCAAATTTAATTAAATTTCGAGAAAATCTAATATTAAACAATTGAAAAAAGTTTAACTATACCTACATTATACAAATTTAATGTAATTTACTAGTAGTCCCGCGGTGTACCTATATAGTAATTTCTAAGGTAATTTCAATACTATTATTAATAATAATAATAATAATAATAGTATATATAATAAAAATTCTGCGAGTTTTATCGTTCTGAACGATTGTAGACATGATTAATTGTATCTTGTTGTCTCGGAGATTGTTTATTAATTAATATTAATAAAGTCAATCCAACGATTTTATGATTTTTTTTTTTTTTTTTTTTAACATTAACATAAAATACCGAATTTTTACTTAAAATTACTAAAAACTTTACATTTCTCAAATTTAGTAACCTGCGATGCTTAAATTATCAGGTATGTGTCGTATGGCATCCTCTGAAACTCAAGGAAATACATAAGCTTCCGGGCCTACACTATAAGTGTAGTAGGTACCTATATGCCACATATTATATTATACCTACATATACAATCTACACATGCACTATATATTATTATAATATATCCACGTATGATGTAAGTCCTAAGTACAATGTTGTCATGTAGGATATTTTATTACTATACTGGTATATGTATGTAGAAGCTTATAGGGCCGAATTTTATTTAAATCGAGACTGCCCTTTATAATATCGAGTCATGAGTATAAAAATAAACGTGAATTATACAATAATATTCATATCATTGTAGTTCGCAGGTACAAAACAAAAAAAAAACCCCCCCCCCCCGGTCAGTAGTGAATGGAAGCACTTTGCTTGTTGGGTAGAATACTGATTGAATTTGAAAGCAATGATAAATCATTTATTTCGATACAACGTTTCTAAATGCAGCTTCGGTGTATATATAACATGAGTTATACTATCGGGCAATAAATGACAGAAAAATGTTTAAATTAAAAATGTCAATTAATAGCCCAAAATTAGGAATAATATTTCAAACAATTTTACGTTTATTTTATACATATACTTAAATACGCTTTTTGTGAACGTTTTAAGTCTACAACACTATTTCTGCCAATATTCGAACTCGTTTCCATACCACCAACATATTGTCGAAAAATTTAAATAACGAGGTATTTACAAAATGTGAGCGTACCGAACTTTAAGATTTTTTGAATATTGCTAGAACGGCGTATTTTTAACACTGTGTTAAAATTTCAGGTCTTAACCTACCTAATCCTTATCTTATAAAAATTTAAAATTGCCATAAATAGCCCAAAATTAGGAAATAATGTCGAAAATAATTTATGCAAAAAATGACCTCTCTAAAGTACCGACTAGATGCAATTTGCTACCGAAAAATGGCACTGCGTGTAATGATTGGAGTATTGCTTCTTATTTGAATTTTCGTGTACAGATATATATATATAAAAACACATACACATCATTCTGAAACCAATACATTAATCGCTTTGCTCTTATAAATAGAACATAAAAACTATACACAAATATGAGATTATATTTATAATTTAATTAATAAAAAAACCTATTAGGACGACCAAAGCAGAGGTATGTAGCCAAAAAATAATCGAAACGTCTAGGAATAGAATAATTTAATGAACTAGCGTTGGACAGAAAGAAGTGGACAAATATGTATGTTTGATTTACAGCAATGAGCCTTATAATATAATGCCTTGCCTACAATATATGTATGTATATATATAATAGCCTTATAATAATATAATGGTCTCGCGGGACATCAATTGACTTTAATGGTTTATAGAAACCAATGGAAGAAGAAGAATTTGATTCATATGTAAATGTAATCATATAAGTAAATTTATATATTATATAATATTCATCATTATCATACAATTCTTTTTGTTATACAAAAAAGCACAATTACTTAATCTATTCAATGTGTGTGACATACTTGTAGTCCACTATAATACTTGTATAATTACTATAAAATCTTATTTTTTTAAATCTGTCATGACTCATGACTCTTGATTTTTTCAAAATAAATTAATTAAAAAAATAAAATAAAAGTAGTAGATACCCAAGTACCCAAGTGCACATGATCATACAATGTGCTTGGGTCTAGCGCTCATATACAGTATAGTGACTGTATTTGCCTGATTCTTAACGTATCTTTTATAATACCTATAGTCACTTCTGGCACTAGTAAATATACCTACATGTTCATGTTAATCTAATTCGTATAAAATGATAAACACTAGGTATTCGTTTATAATACAGCAATACAGCTGATACGATTTATTTACAATTTTAATTATTACAATTTTTTTTAAACTTTTATATAACGTGAAACTATAAAATTATATTTATTATTTACAAAATCATATATAATAGTACATACACGATACACATTCAATACAACTTATTTAATATAACTCAATATTGTAGGAGCCGGTTCATTATTATCATTCATTCAGGATAGGATGTTTTCATATTGTCACGAACTTATCCACGTGTGTACAATAATCACGATAGGTGGGAATGAATAGTATCATGACAAAAAGTGACGATTGACCTATATTGAGTATACGCACTGCAGAAGTTTAGAAAGTCCGCGATACAATCATTCGTCACTTTTATTTATTAATATAATCAATTATTGATTGTTCGCTAATATTATTTATCGTCGTGAAATACGTTTGTACGCGTGTGTATTTAACCACGTATATACGTTATTACAAATTAATATTTAGTGACTCATATCTATCGTTTTGGTGAACAGAGGTTCTTCGCGAGAGAGGGGTTTGCCTAATAAAGATAGGTAGAGTGGCGTCATTCGCAGAACCACGAGTGAGATACATAAATATGGCACAGGTCGATTTAAAGGACCAAATGATAACTTTCCTTTTTTTTTTTTTTTTCGCCAAATAAGATAACGGTCGATTGCCATTTCCGCTAAACCAAAAAATACTACTCGTTGATACTGATTATATTATATTATATTATATTATATGTATAAAACATTCAATTTTTAATGTCATTAAATACGCGTAACGTCTGATATATGCGATTTCTAACAAAGATAAAGTTCCAATTGATATCAATAGTATTATAATATGTTATATTTATTTTACATTTTTATGAATTAAGGTGATTGACGATTTGACATTTTGAAACAGTCATTTTTTTCTTATTTAAACATTGATTCATAAAACATGTGAAATGCACGATAGGGCTCTTGATAATTTATTTCGAATGAGATTCTCTTACAATGATTAAATAACAGTTTGATTTTTCGGTATAATTGAAAGGGAAATAGAACTGTTTTTAACCGTTTTATCTATAAATTATAAAGCGTAAAATCATAATTTTGCAACCAAATTTCTCATCAACATAATAATAGTGCGTATTATGTGTTTACAAATTTTATGGGTTCATTAGCATTTCGCAATACGGTTGAAACTATCGCAATTCAGCGAGTAATTTTAACGAGTTAAATTATGTTTTTAAATTATTAATTATAAAAATAATTTATATAGGTTGGTGCCTTGGTGGTACTATAAGTACTAGGTAGTAGGTAATTTTAATCGCTTAAAAATTCTAACAACACTAATAATAAAGTATAATAAATAATTACAATGATTATATAGTTATATAACCTACCTACTATTGTAAAATAATTCATTTAATTTCAGTTCATAATTACATCATATTAAAAAACTGAATAATTGCGATCGGTATACTCGAATGCGTGAGTAACATATTAATAATTATGTTCAAATAGGTACGTATTCCAGTATAATAGAAATAAATTTATAAATATATATAGGTACCTATATACGTCATAAAAACATGTGTTGATAAAGGTTTTACACAAAATTTCGAATGTAATATTTTAATACAAGTGAAATCACGTCACTATAATAATATGATTAATTTAAGACGTTTTTTGGAAAAAGTCCTTAGAAAAAATATCATACCTAGTTAAATATTAGATACGTTTACAACAGCGTGTACAGCATAGAATTTAATTTCATTGAAACTCAGAAGTAGCTGGTATCGATTATTATTGATATAAGAAGTAGAAAATGTTTTGTAGTAATCAGGGCCATGTAGTCACTGCCTATGTTTCCGTGTAAAGTAAATGGGCGACGTTGGTTGTTGAAAATAACAGCTGTTGACAAATCTTGATAACAGATATTGTACTGTAATCACTGTAATCGGTGATTTGAATATACTTGCATTATTCAATGTATGTAAATATATTATATAATATACAGCGGAATAAACGTTACTAACTTCAGGGCCGGTCCTCAGTTTTACGTTCGATGATAACTTCAAAGCCGGTCCTCAGGTTTTGTGAACGAACTGTATTATCACCTTAAGTGACATTTCAATAATATTCTATGGTCGTAATTTAGTATGAATTGGTGATAGAACGCGGTGAACGCACTCTTATAGTATGTAGTATACGTAGCAGATACTTATATACATTTTTATATTATTTTTTACAAATAAAAGAATATATTTGAATAGACCATCTCGGTACTATATTATTTTAATATCTTCGCATTCGATCCGATTGTTTTAGATTTTTCAAAACCGGTATCGTGGAAATACACGATAGGGATTACAATTTACAATTTACAATATATATATCATATACACATTACTACTTAATATATATAATAAAAATTTACATAGGTCATTCTCGTAATAGGTACGTACATATACATACGTGTAGATAACTGCGGTTGAGAACGCTAGTCGTCTGTTTCATCGTCAGAGGCACGTATATTGCCGGGCACACTCGTTTTCTTCACTTTCGTTTTCCACGAGATACCTATACTTAAACATATTATGCGCGCGTTTCTTTCTCTTTCCGTCGCGTTACATATATATTTTGTTTTTATCTAGGTCGATCAATCGTCCATAGTGAGTTTTCGATGTTTTCATGTATTGTTTTCGTTTTCAACGGGCACGACCGAGGAGGGAAAACCGCGGTCGTATAGCCCACGAATATTATTTTAATATGCGACCTACTGTTGCCTGCACTTGCCGCAGCATAATTTTACGTTAAAAAAAAAAAAAAAAAATTGGCATAAAAGTTCTACCTATAATATATGTAAGTACACCAGGGGCGGCGTTGTGGGGCCTGCACAAGCAAATTCGTTTTTCGCTCTAATTTTATGTTGACTATTTGTTTTGTTAGTCAAGAAGATATACTTTAAAATATAATATCGTGCTCGAAATTATGCGTAAAAAGGAATAAATAAAAAAAATTGTGTGTGTTTTTTTAATAAGATATAATAGGTATGTTATATATAATAATATATATATATATAATAAGTAATGTTATAAGTAATCTGTACAATACATCGAGTATAAATGCATTCATATATATATATTATATATACTCGTATACTGTAATTCCAGTCGTATTATTCGTACATTGAAATTTAGAATAATTCGATGGCCCGCCAAAATGAAAATTCTGCATGCCACAACGGATCGAAAATCGTGACCTGCAGTGTCGACCATTATTAAACGCAGTTTAAAAATAATTATAATATATATATATTTTTTTTTTTCGTTATTTATTCTAATGTATAACAACACTTGTCGTGTTATTTCGCTTACAAAAGGTAGTTTTTTGATGTTACGCTTTTGAAAACTACTTAGAAAATTAGCTCTATATAAAGTACCAATTATAATGAATTTTCTATTAAAAATCTTTATACCAAGAAACTCTTACTTTACTACTTCTGCCGAAAAAAGTTTATAGAAATTTGAAAAAATTAAAATTAAAAAAAATCATCATTGTAAATAGTAAGGAGAGAAAGAGAAGGAGAAAAAACATCATTGTATAAAACTAATATATTTATCGCCACGTTCAGAATCTAAAATGTAAATTATTTAATTTCATTAATAAGTGAGGTAATTATTTCTTTGATAAAAATATTATTAACTATTGGTAAATATATGATTGTATTTGCTCCTCAATTGTACTATTTGTACGACTCAAGATAATATATTTGGAGGGATATTAAATTATAAATTTCTTAACAATATTACATTTTTTGATAAAATAAATTAGCACCCAGTATCGTAATAATAAACTTTGGGTTGCGATTTTAATAAATTTGTATTTATAAAAGGTACATACGGCTATGAAGAACTCAATGAGTTCTATGAATAATTGTTAAAATGATAATTTTTTTTATTTTTAATATGAATATAACGAAATTCGGGTACATATAATAGTAGATAATGTTCTTCTTTGTAATTATTAAATAAATATAAAAATAACATTTTAGAAAAAAATAAGAACAACTTTAAAAATTTCAAAAATGATACTGACATGACATGGGGCCATTTTAATTGATACATTTTCATTTGTTTTGTAATTTTATTAAAATTGACTGGGTATATAATATAGAACCCTAAAAAAAAAAAAAAAAAAAAAAACAGACATGCTGACATTTTCTTTTTAACTTCCTCGAATTCCAAAAAACAAATTTTGATTTTGATTTTATAAATTAAATTTAGTATTTTATAAATACTCGATCTAGAGTAGTTTTGATAAAAGGACTTTTTTTAATTCAACTGAAATTATTTGAACGTCCATTTTTTTGACTCGAGTGCAATATTGTGTATAATTAAAATAAGTGCAATTTGACCTAACACGTCACGACTACGACTACGGCCCTCTGAACGTAAAAAACCGAACAGTTGTAGATGGTATTATGGTCTTTTATGCGGGACAATCGTCGGAATCGGAACGGACATAAATAATGCGGTCGGCTGACTCGATTTAGCGGGTCCTGTTTCGTTTTGTTTGTTTTTTGTTTTTAAACTATTCTCTAAAATTGGTGGACTGGTCTTGCTTACACGGTCACACGTTACCGCCGCCTGACAGCCGTCGAAAGTCCCCTCTCGCATATTTGCATAATACGATATTGTATATTATAATATACAACTATATATATAAATATATATCATCAACAGTAGCAGTAAAATGCGAGTTCGGGTCCAAATCCCATTGTGATCTCCCGAAAAAAAAAAGAAAAAAACGGTATCCGATTGTCGTTCGCCTACGATATATTATTATTCAAATATATTGTGTGTGTGTGTGTGTGTGTGTGTGTGTATTATAGTATGTTATAGTAGAGCCAAGGGGGCTCTGGCTTTAGTATTTCCCTTTGGCTCGAATATATAACGTCCTAAACTGAAAACTCCTAAAAAACCGATGTAATGTTTTACACCTGCAGGCAACAGTGTAATTACGTGGGGATGGAACCCCCCCCCCCCCGTGATTTTAGAAAACTATTAGTTTTAGATCTATCTGCATAATATAATGTGTGTATTCTTTACTTTGTAATTTTGGTTACGCCAATAGAAATTCTCAAAAAGTGCCATGCCTCAAAACCAATGTGGCCATAATAATCATTATAAAGTGAAACGTATAGGTAGAAACTATATAAGCTTTTAAAAACAATGGGTTATCCCATAATATACATTATTGGTTATTTCAAGATTATTTTAACTTTCGGTTTAACATTAGTTGAAAACGTCTTCTTTATTACAGTACCTAGTAAAACACGCATTTCGACCAAAAGAACTATTGTTCGACGATTCATGGTTTCTTTTAAAATTGTCCATCCTAAATGTCCTTAAATACAACACATCGGTGAATAATTTTATATGTACACTTGGAGACAGTAGGATATTACAATGATCCTTTCAATTATATATAATATATATACGATAACGACTTTATGCACGTGACTGATATTTGTAATTTATAAATTGAAAAATCCGAGTCGATGACGTATATGACAGCTATTTCGTATTCCGTACACGTGTTCAGATCGAATGTTTATTATTTGGTCAAAAATCCCCGATATATATTATGCAAATGGATTTCGACATTTTATTGTGTATTTATAAAACCAACTTTGACTGTTAATTCCTCACGCTAATTAGTAATTGGTCGAAACGAATAATGTAAAAATTTAAGTTATTTTCAATGTGTGCTATCAGAGTGGAAACAAGTTTTTTAAATAATTATGTACTCTGTATAAAAAAAAGAAATATATACCTATTTTGAACGATTGACGCCAGGTTTCAACACATATCCTATGGAAAACTAGAGCTACAGTTATGATAATGAACAATGAAAAATACAATGATAATATTGATAAAAATACTATAACTTTGTTTTTTATGTAAAATTAATTAAAGGAGTTAAACTAAAGTCAATTTATTAAAGGAAAACATAATAATTATTGTTTTAACAACATTTATATTGAAGTAACAACTATATATTATCGTTTTCCGTGCCAACCAAATATGATATTTAGTTATTTAGTTATAATTTCATGAACGTCGGAGTAACTATATGTACTATAAAAAAATTAAATATAAAATAAAATAAACAATTGAAGATAAACCCGGGTCATTTTTTTTTTTTTAGAAGAACCACATATGATATCATCTTTGTTTTATAAAAAAATTATTTATTCGTCGATAGAATTAGAATAGGATCATTAATAGTAACGCACTTACAAAGAGTAATTTATGGAATGCAGTTGGTAACATATTATTTGCATCATTAGTTGTTGTAATATACCTACCGTGATAAATTATTATTTATACGAGTAATAGTGATAGAATAAACTGATGAAAAATTGATAAATTTACTTTAGAAAAAAAAAAAAACGTTTTCTAACGACGTACCATAATGACTTTTTTTGAAATAGGATTTACGACAGGGAAATAGAATTATTGTGCCGGTGAGTACAGAGGTGTGTAGAAATATTGGGACATTAACCAATTTACAGGTTGAATCAAATATAAAATATAAATAAACCAAACCTACCAATACACACACACACACACACACACATATAGTATTTATGTAGATACTTGTTCGAACGGGACACATATTATATACCTGTACAAAAAACTCGCTATATAATAAAAATATCAATATACTGTGATGTTTATTTTCGTAGATTTCAACGTATATTATAATTTATTATAATTATTATATTGAATCGAATTCGTCGCGTAAAATCAACTTTTCGACCAAATGCCCGACGTATATAATATACACCATGTGAAAAACGATTATCACGAGTTCGTAATAATAATATATCCACTTACCACTCTCCTCTGTCCATATAGTATGCTATTTAAATAACACATGGACGATCGCTTAATTCGTTAAATGTATAATATATGCATCGATCGGCTAATGGAAAATGCGTATATAATGTACACCAGCGGTTCCCAAACTTTTTTGGTTTACGCCTCCCTAAAAATGAAAAAAATTTTCATGCCTCCCATTGTTAAAAGTAAAAAGAAAGTCGTTCCAATACAGATTATTAAATACAGAATATAAATTATTCTGTATAGACAGGAATGTTTATTATTATTATTTTAGATTTGAAAGAGAAGATAAACCATATTATTGCATTAGAAAAACGATTATGAGTGGAATTCGGTATAATATATTATCTCTACGGCAGGTTTATAAACATTTTTGGTCAGTTTTGGTAGTTTTTCTCTACGTTTTTAGAAAATTACCGGGCATAAAAACCACCTCATTAAAGTACCAATTATTATCAGATTATATTTCCTATTAAAAATCAAATTCCGCCAAAATGTTTACTCAACTCCTTTTACCAGTTCTACCCCGAAATAACGAATATCCAATAATATCTGTATAAAAAACATCAAATTAATTTTTTTTACAACTTTTTTGAAAAGTGGTCAATAAGACGTTTTGAAGTAATCACATCAATATAATAGTATAATGTAGGTATATATAATATATATATATTGTGTAAATTACAAGTTTCTGATTGTTAATAGATTATTAGAATCGGTTGAAATATCCATTAACTTTTCTTCTTCGGTAGGTATGTAATTTTGAAAAAAACAACTACGCGTCTCCCCTGTTAAATTCTCGCACCTCCCAAGGGAGGCGCGCCACACGGTTTGGGAACCGTTGATGTACACCTTATTAATTCACGAATAACGCGAACAACATCCGCTTAATTGTGTACAGCATTACAATAAATTATCATATTATATTAAATAATCATACTAATATCATATAATATATTATATGACCATATAAAGTTCAAACATATACATATAGTCTTATATCTTATCGGATATATGTCGATGAATTAATTATGTATTGTATACTGAACGCGTGTATTATTAAATTAGTTTAAGTTCAAATTTGTGTAACATAATATAAATATAACACATTATTATATATGCGTACAATCAACATATATCGAAATAAGTAGGTATTTATATATATATATCAATTTTTGAAATGGGGAGGCACAAATAAGTTGCGACTGGTCCACATAATTGAAAAATAACCTCCCGAATAGAGAGTGTCATTAATTCTTCGCCGAAAATCAAGAAATGGCTTCCAAAATGACAAGAAAAGACTTTCGATTTCGGTGAATTACAGTATTCCCCATTAAAAAAAGCTCAACCCGACACCCGCCACACTGTTAACGAGGGGCAGGGGTAAAAATCCACTCTGCTCTCCCTCGAATGACGTATTAAAGTATAATAATAACAATATAATTGCACATATTTATAGATATTTATATCTACCAATCGGTTTTATGTAACAGTATGTAGTGTAAATAAATGTTCAATTTTAAAATTTATACAATTTTGCGACCCTAAATATACCTACACGTGTAGAATATTAAAACTAAATTTTATAAAAAAAAAATAACGGGGACCGTCCTGAATGTAAGACTCGAATGTCAAGAACGCGTATAGCATTTTTATCATTAAATGATAAATAAATAAATTTTATTACTCATACCTATAGGCTTTAATAATATACTAAAACTAAATAGGTACCTATTAACTTTATGTGCATTTCCAATGGGTCGTTTGAGATTCAATAAAAAAAAAACCGACAGTATCGGCAACTGCAGTTATTATAACTAAAAAACCATTGGTAAATTTAAAAAAATAACCACCGTCAAACGTGCCCCATATCTATATCTGATTTCCAGTCTACTAATGTAGAGTAATACATGAATTAACGATATCGGAGCATAATATATTTTGTTCTATATTAAAACAATACGTCTGTTATTTTCATCATACGAAATGAAAAGGCTCGTGGACGCGCCAGTCTCGGAATCTAAACTAACGTAAAATACAAAGAACCGCATTGTGCCTATATATTAGAATACTATTTAATTAATTACGTATTATATTTAGATTACAAGTTGATCACGTCGAAAATAATAGGTAGGTTTTGATGGGATCATAACCCTTCGTTCTCCTCAACCTACACTATACGCGCTATACTGATTTTGCATTTTTTTTTATTATTATGTATTATTATTCGTAAACATTCAATATAATAGCAACACGTGTTTACATAATATTATTACCTATATAGGTTCCTAAGTAGTGATAACGTTTGATTAACATATATTTTTACGTATATTACGACTAATATACAAAAAAAAAAAAAAACGTGTGTATACATTACTCGTCTTTATTTTAATTTCTACATACTAGTACATTAATATTCTAATGAACTTATATGAGCGCATATTTTATTATAATATATTATATAAATATACTAGGAAATAATGGTATTTAAAATGATTTTCACGCAATTAAAATGGTGCTAATAGTCGCATACGATCTCGATGACCTCTCCTCAACTATTAATCTATATATAATATACATAAAATAATAGGTACTATACCTATTTTGTTTAATTAAACACGAGTTTCAATCAACTATGACCGAAATTCCTGAAAATAAACTACTATACACGCAACAGTCCAACTATATTATGGATTAAAATAATGGTAATATTTATTTATCACTACAGAAAAGTGACCACCGACTAGAGGATATACAATTTTTTCGTAGCAAAAGTACACGCCCACAGAACAAAATCAATTGGTTCTAAAATACATAATGTTAATTCACATTATCAAAATATTTGATGAGCACACTACTAAAATATTACAAAATAAATTACAAAATGATGCTACGAAAACGTTGCTAAATTAAATTAACGGTTAACATTACCGAAATATTTGTAAATTATGTTTTAGAAATGTGATCATTTGTGCAAACACGTTTGTAACACATTTTGAACATTATTATACTGTAATGTAAATCACTTTCGGAATACATTTTCAAACGTATTTTCAACACGAAAAACATGTCATACGAAACGTAGTAGAAATACGTTCAAAACATCATTTTGCCGTGTGGGTATACGTTATTATACAGAGATGAATTAACCGGAGAGATTCCTGTGCTATAACGTGATATTTAAACACTATTAATAATTTTTATATTCCATATATTATACAGGTGTTGTATTCTAGTAAGTAAATTGAATTTTCAATTTCTCATTTCTCATTCTCCTTCCCAATATAGGATTTTTGAAATATTGTGTAGGCACTTGACACAAATTATTAATAGACGCATATAATAAGCTATAATCTGAAATTTATGTCATAATTATTATTGCGGTTTAATTAATGCTCTTGATCTATATTTGTGGAAATACATTTTTTTAGTCTCTCCGATCTTCTTCTGTTTTCATATATATCCTAATCTATAATATGCGTTTCACTGGCTATTGGCAAAACGTACCTTATTCTATAATAGTTTGTATATCATCAAACATTTATACGGTTTTTTGATAATTTGTCATTTGTTAACATTATCGTTTTTTGTACTTGGGCTACTTGGGCCATTAATTATTTAAACTCAATAAGTAAATCACTGTATGTTACTCTATAGTCATAAATATAACTCTAATCGATGTAAACACACCGTATACGCACTTTTGTTCAGTCTTGCGTACCCTTCTTTATTCGCTGTCCTTCACAAATGGAAAATGAGTCTTTTAATTAATTAATTAATGTTTAATGTATATTATTGCCAATGTAGACCCCTCATTTCCGTTTTAAAAACTGTTGTACTTTATGTATATAATTTTGTTAATTTAATATGTATTCTACGTAAGTTACGTGCACATTTAAAAAAGTGCTCAGTCCGTTTATCTATACCTAATAATAATAAATAATATTCACAAAATATACAGTAATACGGTAAAATATACGGAAATTTGACAACTTGGTCATTTTTAGTATTAGAGTAAATATAGACCTTTTATCAAATGTATAGACGAGATATTTATCTATACAGTAAAATCGTCTTTATCGCAATACTAAATTTTAAAGATAAATAATATATTTATTTAAATTAACGGGGTTTAAAAATTTTTATCATACGTCTTTGCAAAATTTCGGAAAAAAATACAACGTTACGGCATAGATAATGATCTCATCTATAAATATGATAATAGATCAATTTACCTCTAATACTTCAAATTACAAGATTTAATAAAATTGCTGAACATCAATTTCGTATATACATATTATATATGTGGTTATATGTATTACAGCAAATAATTGGAAACAGCAAATACGGGTGTCACATCCTCTTGTTATTATCATGTTTTTGTGACCTACATTTTTGGTTAATACCATATTATTATGAATACGTGTCAAATTAAAAAACCATATATATTTATATATTTATCTATATATTTTTTCCAATACAATCTTTTTGTAACCGGCTGTCGAATAAAATCTATTAATTATTATTTTAGCGACCGACCGTCGTGTCATAATAATTTGTAAACTATTTATATATTTTATAATATGTATGTTGTTGTTGTTATTTAAAAAAAATGAAAATAAAATTATATTTCACATGGTATGGGTACATAATATACAACAGAATGTTGAAATCGTCGTTGAGTGAACATTGGATTTTACCAATTTTCGAAGCACGTTTTAAATTCCGAAAAAAACAACAAAAAGTCGTTTATTTTTCACAATCAAGTAATAAAATTCTGTATTTTTTATTTAAACCCCATTTTATAATGTTTTTACGTTGCAATCATTTTATTATGTATACGCGTTCAACAGATGGAAATGTTTATAAAAATGTTATTCCAGGAGCACCTATATATATATATATATGTATATACATATTTTTTGAAATTTCTATTTGTATTTGCATATATAATGTTATTATAACTGTACGGGTACAAGAAATAATTTCATATATATATTTTGCAAAACTTTTATCAAAAGGTTTTTATTTTTTTGTTTTGAAATTGGCTGGGATTACCGTGAATTGTGAATACATTTCATTCGTTATATAATTAGATAGCGGATTTTTCAGTTTTCAGGTATTTTAACTGACTGTATGCAGTTTAACGAATGTAAAAAATGTAGTCGATTTGTGGAATATAGAATTCGTAGAAACAAATTAATTTTGCATAATGGAGCATATTTTAGAGGTTAGAAAATATTTTGGTATTAATTGGCATATTTTATACATATTTTTCGATTTTTGGAGAAAATGTAGGTGCTCAAATAACTTTTTAGACTCTGGGCGAAGTAAAAAATGTATTGATTTTAAATGTGTTTTTTTTTATGTCTATATACATTTTTTTGGGCGGAAAGAGTTGTGTTGAGGTGCTTTAGAATCAGTGGCGCAGGAACTATTTTTCACTTAGGGGAGGGGGGGTAAACATATGAAATATAAATTTATTTAATACTTTAATGGAATAAATTATTTAATATAATATTCTTATTTGTTTAATAAAGTATTGTACAATATTTTTCATATTTATCAATATATATTTTTTTATACAGAATAAAAATAAATTAAATATAAAATACAAATACCGTGCTTTTTCATATTTTCGCGGGAAGTAAACAAAATCCATGACAGACTCAGATGTGGCAATTAAAAACTCATATAGGTATATTTATTTTTAGATGTTGATAAAACAATGTACTAGGTATAGTTTATCTATCCTATTATATGATAAATTATAATTATTTTAATCTTATAATATTCCATGATTTACAGAATTATTTTGAGATAACACTTTTGGTTCTTACTAATATTATATTTATTATTTTACTGAACGCTATAAATAAGTATAAAATATGAATACAGCATGATATACAAAAAATCAATAATTCAAATATTATGTATTATAGGAGAAAAATAATAATTGATAGATTATAAAAATGAAACCTTTGAGTATTATTTATTATTATATGCTATAAATTGATTATGAATGTTTACGTTGATGATGGTTGTTTATTTTATCCGAGGGAGCAAAAGAATAACTTTTTTATATCTGGGAAGATGGAAACGGCCTCCTCTGCCCACTTATCCTACGCTACTGTTTGGAATAACAAAGTTTTTGATAGCAAATTGATTCAAGTTGGTACTTTGAAGAGATTATTTTCGGTTTTTCAGTATTAATTACTTAATCGTAAGGAAAAACTTCTTTTTTTAAACAGGAATATTTATAAAAATGTAGAGGAAATAACAAAATAAAGTTGTCATAATTAACTGTTTTTTTATTATTTTAATATTCCGATCTTCGCTCAGAATCGTCCTTTTAATGCAATGATTTATCTACCTATGTTTTCAAATTTAAAATAATAATAATACACTATCGATGAAGGGATTTTATGAATCAACTTCCACCATTTGTATCTTGAAGACTTCTTTTTTATTGCTTATTTTCCGTTTTTCAAAGCAATTTCATAATTTTTGGGGACAATTTTACTCAAATGCTCTCGATTAAACTTATTTTATAGAGAAAATGATGTTTTTAAAAGAATATAAAGCGAATATTTTAAGGTATTATTAGTGCATATTAGCATTATATTACAGTGGTTGAATTGGAAAAAAAAAATAAGTACGGACTCTGGGTTTAGTTAAAAATCAGCGTTCCAGAATAAATTGGAGAAAAAATAAGCCGTGGAGGATTTTATCCTCCACACCCCCTATCCAAAGTTTCTCAATTGTGGGAAATTTTAAAAGCACTTTTAAATTATTATTGGTATAACATGCATAAAATATAAAAAATAACCTTTTTTTTACACCAACGTTGGGTTACATATTTTCAAAAAGCATAGTAAAAGTATTCCTCTTTCAAAATAATTGATTTACTTTTAAATGAATTATCGAGGAAGTTGTTGATGTATACCAAAATTAAGTTTTTTAATTTTTTTTATGAATTACTGATAAGTGGTCAAAAAGTTTTGAAAATCGTATCTTGTAAATTACATGTCAATACGTAAATTTATCAGTACTACTGATTATTAATCATTGATTAATGTGTACATTTCAAGTCTGACATTATTATTTTCTGATTTATTATAACTTTTGGTCATTTTTAGTATAGATTTCCAGTTCATTTAAGAAATCTACCTACTGGGATAATCGAAAATTGACTTCTCTAAAGTATGTGAAATCTTATACGACCATTGAACTCCTTTTAACTAAACTAGAATGCGAATAAATACGACTTTATGACAATAGAAAATCAAAAAAATAGTGATAGTAGAAGTAAACTGCCATTTTATTAGGTAATAAAATTAAATGAATTAAATGTAAACAATTATATATGTATATATATACTATATTAGGTAGGTACATAATAACAACAATTTATCTGATCTAAAAGATTTCACCATAATTTTAGGCTTTAGCCATTCATGGATAATGAAGATTATTTATTATCTATGATACCTATATATGATTTAATAATATCAACTATTCAAAATTTTATATCGTGATTTTTATCTAAAACTTAATAAGCGATAAGGAAAAAATATTTGTTTTCATAGTTTCGTTATTTTTCCAAAGAAAATTTACATTTTTAAAAATGTTAAATAAAAATTAAAACAGACGCTGTATTCCCTGCGTTACTTCATAAATAGATAAAGGGTGTACGCTGATAAACATAAAAATATGAAGAATAGCTCCATCCCTCTGCGTCCATCCACAAATCCACCACTTTAAAATTTTAAAAACCTCAAAATCTGTTTTCTAGTTTCAAGTTATAATAATAAATTGAGATAAATATAACTTTAAAGATTATTATCAAAAAATATATCGTAGACTCGAAGTCATTGGTTGGATATTATTGCATAATATTTTTATATTTCATAGAACGTTCATTATTTTTTAAAACAACATGAAGTGGATGATGCAATTATTTGTCTAACACTTTCTATGAAAAATAATTTCAACAATATGTTGTTCTTATCAAGGTTTGTTGAATACTGTTGGAAAGGTATCAACATTTTTTGGAATTTATTTTAGTTAGGTATATATGGATTTTAAAGATTACTTTCAACGAATGCGTAGTACATTCAAAGATACTTAATATACCTATAAAATGAACCCAATTTCAATGTTTATTGTGTGAAATTTTTCTGAAATGTTCAACATACATAATACACGTTGTTAGATATATACAGTAATCATTAATTTGTTACATGAAAATTCGCTGTCGGCGGCATAGTGAAGTCGATGAAATTTTTTAGAATATTAAATATACAAATCTATTATGAATATTCAATATAATATTATTTTAAATAATATTTTTTCCTAACAGCGTCCAACTAAAGACCAACAGACTTGTTGGATATATAATAGATACCATGGCTGTACCATATGACGTGTGCTATGAAGGTTATGGATTTGAAATTAGGTACGTATGTGTTATTTGTATTGTTCATATTTCAATATCGCTTGCAAGTTCAAAACATCTATTTTCTATCCCTATAATAATAATATATCATTAGGTCATAATAATGACACGGAAATAGGTATACGATCCATCCGGATCGGTTGCGTGTTTACCTTTTTTTTTTTTTTTACTTGTAAGAAAATATCATTTTCCTGACTTTGTCATGGAATTAAAACCAAACACTATTGTACAGTGTTACACGTAATATTAAATAATCCATTTTACACAATTGCGCACACATCCGGTCCAACAATATATTTTAATGTGTTTAACGTTGGTCCGTGTTTAAGCTTAGAGGAACTTATACACCCCAATGGAAAATTAATATACATAAGTTATAGGTATATATATATATATTATATAGTGCCATGAAATTCGATAACGCATTAGGTCGTTAACTTAATTGTTTTAATGTCGATATGTACCTAATACCTATCCACGACTCCACATATAGCCGTTAACGGAGCTTATTAACAGTATGCAATGTTTAAAAATGGTCTATCTAAATATTTACATTTATCAAAATCAACATTTAGAACGATTGCTTTTTAGTAATTATATTAAGTGGAATTACTATATTAGTTCTTAATTTGAAATGAATATTTATATTTATATTCTCCGTTTACCGTTCACTAAATATAGGTACTTACCTAGTACCTACATTATTGTAATGCATTGTGGATAAATTAATCCATATAAATATTTATTAAAAAATAAACAAATGTAAATAATATTATAAAAATAGTATTTAAAAAGAAAATATGCTTAGTAGTATACTCATTAGTAAACAGATTATATTGATAAAAATTATTAGTTTCGACCATAATAGTCATTGTCAGGTTACAATTACCTAATGCACAAATGGGAGAAAGTCAGAATCCCCCCTCTGTGAATGCGGAATGCTTCAAACGATACGCCATATCGTCGATAAATTTTTTTTCGTTAATAGTATACTAAATTTTTTTAATTAGGTAGTTGATTTTTAATTTTTTCATTAATGAATTAATTATCAGGTATATATATATATATTTATTATAATTTCTAAACTAATTTCGAGTTTAGGTATATGTATATATAGGTAGGTATCTTATACTTATTACTTAATATTAAATATAATTTCTATGTAATTATGCATATATAGTATTTATCGTATATATAGTCTTGTTAGTTTCTAAAATTCAATATCTATACCTCTCAAATAACAATGTGTAGCAAACAAATGAATAAAACAATTAAAAAAAAAAGACTTAGTTATTACGTATATTACTTGAAAAAAAAAACCCAAATCTCGTGCATAATTAAGGGTTAAAATAGGGCGAACGTATGTATGTGATGCTTATAATAGTGTATCATTCTGTATCCACTATCCATTATATAGGACACGATAATGCACTAACGTTTAATTTATGTCTTAACGAATATAATATTATGTGTGCTGCGCATAAAGTCGGGGACGTATAGCTTATTAACAGTGTAGCGTTAAAGGGATCGGATGTCACGGGCCAAAAGAAAAAGAAAAGTAAAATAATTAGGGACGGAAGCCAATTCTCCGAGACCCTTTATCAGATGATGTGTGTATAGATATATAACTGGTCCTATAGATATTTTGGCATTATGATACGATCTAATTGCTCTTCACGAACAACAAAAAATGAAAAAACAAAAATAATTAGAAAAAAGTTATCTCGTCCGTACACCGAAAATCCTGCCCAAGTGAAATGTTATATGTTTCGACGGAGTTTAAGGGAACATTGTGTTTGGTCAAAACAACAATTAGCATTGTTCTCCAACAAGATAATATGAATGCGACTAAAATAGGATCTGTGTGAGTTTGAATAGCAAATGGATCGTATTGTTCTCGGGCCGTAATTTGTGCATACATATGTAACGTAGAAAATAATATGTCTAATTTCGTAAATACGTTTACAAAAAAAAAAAAAAAAAACAAAAAACTCAAAACCGTTAAATACCTACACATAAGCGACGTAAGTATCGTGCATTTAAAATCTCGTCTTGAATAAAAAAGAAAAGAAAAGAAAAAGAAATCAATTAAAAAATAAAATAAAAATCAACTCGTATTAAATGTATTTAAATTTTAAATGTATATCCCTTAACTTTATGAGCTATCATAAATGATAAGTTGACTTTATACTCGTGTTATAAATTTAATTTTTATAATAATCACAAACCAGCGTAATTGGATAATTATATATATATTATATAGAACACATTAAAAATTTTGTTGAAGTTTAATTAAGTTTAATGAATAAAATGTGACACTTAACATTTTATAACGAAAAACTCGTGTCATAAAAATATAGGATTTTTAACAATTTTATTTCTAAACTGAGTCGGCACTGATAATAATACGTACATGATAAAATCATTGTTTATTACCCATGTTGTCAAAAATCATATTTTAAAAGTTAAGACAATATATTTCCCTCCAATTTAGTACTAACCACGAAAACATGCGCATATCATTATGATAAGGCATGCGTTCGATGACCGCTTTTCTGGTCAAAAAATATCGTTGAAAACACGAAATTATTGTACAACCATGTGTGACACATGTGCTATATACGTACTACGAGTACTTACCTACTAAACAATATTCGTCGATTATAATGATCTATAGGTACTTTGTTTTACAGTTTCTTTGTAAATTCTTTTACACCTAATAATTTTAAATTATTACAAATATTTAGTAGGCAGCTTATTATGTTACGATATACCATAATTATTGCACAAAAACCAGAATGGAGTAAAATGAAATGAAATTATACACGACTCACCATATATGATATGAAGAAAAATGCCTCCAACGCATACATTATCATATATGATTATTAAAATTTAAGTCCTTGTAGGAATTTATTGGTTGGGCTTAGATTTTTTTAAATTTTTTATTTTCAATTCCTGAGATAATTTTACATATAGGTAATTTTTTTCATACAAATCTAAAATTTCACAAGCAATATGTTAATACACTTTTATATTTTATTGTAAATTATGCAATACGCCGCGATTAATAATAATATATTGATAGACAATGGCTACGGCAATAATTATTAAAAGTTCAACGACATCCCGAAACAATAGTCACAAAATATACGACACACAATACTGATTTTTAAATAAACAACAAACAATTATTAACATTTTAAGTCACTCCATTTGTTCTAATAGTTAAATAATCAAGTATATAATGTTGTTTTTTTTCTCAACAAACAAATATGTAACATACGCACGTTTTGAGTTCTCGGGGACGGGTTCTGCTGTCGTAATAGTATATATTTTGAAATATAAAAAAGAAATTAAACAATTTGCAAACACTATTATACGCACGTATAAAAGATCAAAATTAATTAAATTTATGTTGAAAAACGTATGAAATATTTTATTTTATTTTTAATTTGTACGACAAAATGAACATAAACAATATAATGTAATAATAATAATACCAAAAAAAAAAAAAAAAAAAATGAACGTAAATAAAAATAGAATGGTTCAATTATACGAACGCGTTATTTGTGTTATACGGATGTAATTTAAAAATAATACATATAACATAATATTATATTATATTGTTGTGTAAACGTTAAACAAATAAAAAAACATTTTTGAAATTTTAATGGGAATTAAAATCATTTCCAGACTTAATTAAAAAAAAATAAAACTACCGCACGTCATAAATAAATATATGTAAATTGTATATGAAAACACTCGCGCAACGACTACAAAATATAATTATTATATTGTGCTCTAAGATCGTTTCGAAAATACAAGGTTCATTTTTTACGATGAAAATGAATAATTTGCGTACGTTGTACAATGTACCTACACATTATAATACTTTTATGTTTAGTATACACTAATTACACCGCAATGGCTATGAATTAACGTAAAAATAATAAATCAGAGATGGGAAAGAATGAGTTCTTAAAAGACCGGATCTGCAGGAACTAGTTCCTATTTTTAGACTCAAAGCTTGTTACAACTTCCTTTTAAAATAAAGAAATAAAAAACAGCAAGACATTCTCATTTTCGTGGAACGTGAATAAAGTTTATCGTTCCTCTAATAATTAAAATACCATTGTAAATATGTTTTTTTTTTTTTTTATACCTAGATCGGTAAAAACGATGGTAAAAATCCGACCAGTAGAAGATGGAAGCTTTCCTCTTGTCTAGTGAAAATATTGAATTCAAAATCAATAATATAAATCATTTATTTTAATAAAACAATTCTGAGCAGAGGTTTGGTGTAATATACATAATTAATATTAATATTAATATTTTAAATATTAATAGCGGCTCATGAAAAAAAGTGTTTCGGTTTTTACATTAAAAATCGCTCTTTGTTTGTTAATATTTAAAAAAAAACTATACATTTAATACTTAAATCCTCGGTTGAATACGAGATATTCATGTCCAAAATAAGTATAAAAAAGTTTAGATAGATAGATTCATTAGTTTTGGGATATTTTGCTCACGAACTTAAAAAACGTAGTTTTAAACAAAGTACATTTAAAGTTTAAAATTTAACATGGTGGCGGTGTTTACAAAACGTTTCTGTAAATATTTATCGGATCAATTTGAAACTTTTGAGATTATTTCTCAAAATACCTAATTTCAGAAAATATAATGTTTAAAAATTCTAAACGTTAGAATAACTCCTTGAAGTACCTTTCTGTTAAAATGTGCTAAAATGTGATGGGTACACATGATGACATGAAGCGATTAGATCAAGTCTTCTGGTCGAAAAATTTTTCAAAAACATATAATTATTAATTATGTATATAAAATAAAAATGAATAAATGAACATTATTGTAAAATGAAAATACATTAACAATTAATTATAATATATATATATTTCAAAAATATTTATAATAAATAATAATAGTGGACGTACTACTATGTCCTGTTAATTTTTAAAAACCCTATATTTATATAATAAATAAAGATGATTCATTAAACTGCCTACTTATAGTAATATGTAATATATATGTAACGTTTATTAACCTACACTGAAATATGTGTGTTTATAATTTAGTAATAATGATTTTACAAAAATTTGATTTAAAAAAAAGAGAAGGGAACGAGTTCTTTTCGAGGGAGTATATATAGGAAAGAAACAAGTGCATTTTTATATAAAGAACGAGGATTTGGAAAGAATTTCTATTTTTGAAAAAGAGTATAATGGAACTGAATAAAGTATTTTTTAAAAATGAATTTATTTTCCCGACAATAGAAATAATATATATAATATGATGGTAGATGATTATGGACATTAAAATACGAGTAGTAATATGATAGTGGAAACATTATAATTCAAGAATAAATATATTTGAGCTATTGCTGTTTTGTGCAAATATTATAGCAATAATATTCAATGGTAACCGAAATCTAGAAATATTGCTGTACTAGCTAAATTATAGCTTTTACTATAGGTTTTAAGTATAGGGCCTGGGCATAGAAATTAGAAAAATGCTTTTGTAAATAGTGAAAAAATTAACCAAAGATTTTCTTGACAGCAATAATGTTCTGTGACATAAGAAACAAAGGTGCTTATGGTTTTTCCATATTTATTTAAAAAATCAAATATTACATTTAAAATATACTTAGTATGTACAAGTCAATACTGACTGATTGGAGATTTACTGGTCTGGCCAGACTAATCGATTAGTTTAGATTTGTTTGGTTTATTTAATAAAAATACTACAAATTAAGTGTCATTAAACTCTACATTTCGTTTAAAACATATTTTGAATTTAATGTATATTTTTTATCGTGCAATGGCAGTGGTTCTCGAACTTTTTGTATATACGACTATCTCGTATATGGAACAATTAGAAATCTTTTAAATATTGTTAATCTCTTACGTCTCGGTGAACAACTCCCGAAATTAAGCTTCTTATTCATGATTCTCGATATCCCTACAGTAATGATTTTTCTAGTAAATATTTCTTTGAATATGAAATGCTTAAAAATAATCACGTTTACGAGGTGTGGCTATTGAAAAAAAACGGGATTTTTGTTATAAACGTAATTTATTTTTAAAATTACAATAATTAAATATGACCCCCTTCTATATACTATACGTGTCTTTCATTGTTCGAAGCAGTGTTGCAACTCTTCAGGTGTCAAGCCTTTAAGTAGGTCCGCCACTTTAGCCTTTCACCTCTTCCACGGATCGAAAATGAGTCCCCTTCAACGCCGTTTTTATTTTTGGAAATTCATAAAAATCGCAAGGTGCTAAATCTGGCGAATATGGAGGATGCTCGAGTACTGGAATGCGTTTATTGACTAAAAAGTGCTTAACAGAAGGAGCATTGTGTGCAGGCGCATTGTCTTGATGCAGAATTCATGCATTGTTCTTCCACAAATCTGGCCTTTTCTTTATCACTCATTCCCAGAGCTTAATAATAACCTGAATATAATATTTTTGATTAACTGTTTGACCTCGAGGAACCCATTCGATCATAATTATGCTGTTGATATCAAAAAAAAAGTTAAGCATCGCCTTCAATTTGGACTTGCTCATTCGAGCATTCTTGATTCTCGGCGAGGTAGAAGTTTTCCAATGCATTGATTGCCTTTTTGTTTCTGGATCATATTGGAATATCCAAGTTTCATCACACGTAATGACATTTTCCAATAAATTTGGTTGCTTATTTATTATTTTCAGGATGTCAGAGCAAATGTTTTTACGATTGTCCTGCTGGTCTTGACTGAGATTTTTTGGTAACATTTTTCGTGTAGGTATATAGATTTTGGTAATCGATTTGTAAGAATATTATATGAATACGCCGTATTAAAATTCTAGGACGGTTGGGGACGTAAGAGATGATAGAGGGAGCGCCATTTTTCTAATCCATTTAAACCAACAGAGCACGAACGCTCTTTTACGTGAATAAGAGAGGAATTGAGGCTTTTATATAATTTTCTACACGGAACAATGACCGTCATGGTTTTTGCCGCCATCGTATTGTCATGTCGTTGTAGTCCTTGTCGTTATAGTGATTATTGTTATTATTCCGACGAGGCAAAATCCGATCTACTTATCTGCACCTATATATATATATATATATGTATATACACACCCAAGTATATAATATATACTATGACATACGAAACGTTTATTATGTACAGGATTTGTACATAACTCGGGGATAGATATCACCATTTGGTCGGAAAAGGACCGAACGTTTGTTCTGTAGCTCGCATACCAGGATTAGGGTTACCGCGGTTTATACCCGCGTATATATTTTATATCGTAAACATAACGTGAACATCTATTGCGGTATATAATATATATATATATACATAGGTACACCGGTCGGTCACCGTTCGGTACGTAGTGCAACTATACGTCCGGCGAAGGAAATACGTTTACACTCTGCGGATACTCGGGTTTAGGTAGATATACCGTCTACCTACCGTTGTTTGTCATATTATTGTCTTTGGGACATTTTGTGTCCTTTTTTTTTCGGGAGGGTATTATAATACCGGAAACGAGCTTATATACAACGAAGACCTTACCCTTCGTCTGAATGGAATTCCACTTCTTCACCCACGGTCTTCATCTGAATACAGAAATTTTATAGCTATTGGCTATATATATATATATATTATGTGTATACTATAGATTAGGTTATATAATATTTACAGGGTATTCACAAAAGTAGTTAGTCTACAAAAATAGCTTAGCTATGCTTTAGCAAGTTTTTTAACTTTTGTTTTTTCTTTTCAAGTATCTCGTGAAGTAAAATTGTATATTTAAAACACAGGGATTGGCCTCTGTTAATAATATTATAAACTTTAAAATAATACTAATCCAGTGGTGTAGTCGTAAATAATGTTTTGAGTATACGCTTCAATTTTGCAATATAATTTATAAATTTAGGTAGGTGTAGGTTTCTACTTGTATTGTGTACTGAAAAATTTTAATTTTTCTTAATTTTCAAAAAAAAAAAAAAAAAAATGTCGTGTTCTCATATTATTTAACGTCTCTTAGAGTTTCCAAGTATCGAGGGATTCACATCAGAGCTTTTAGCGTGTAACGTGGCAGTGTTAATTAATTAGACAAGAAAATTAGAACATTGATGAAAAAAACTGGTGAAAATAGTAAACAGTTTAAACGGAACCGCGCTAAATGCTCTATAGTGAATTCGCCTTTAGTAGATTTTCAAGGTTGAATTTTGTTATATATCGAAACGTATCAAACCGTGTAAGAAAAAAAAAATGTAATGCTTGTTATAATTTTGTGACGTCATGAATTTTAAGCGTAAAAGTCTAGGTGCGACTGGATACTTATTAGTACTTTTTTTAAACTTATTTAGTTATTTTTCTATACTCATCAGTTTTCTAATTAAAATAAATTTAATGTTTATAAATTATATAAACACAAACAAATGTTTGAAAAAAATACAGTAAAATGATTACTGATTATTTATTTGAATAAAGTAATATTTTATTACGATCGTATACCCGCGTATACCCTCCACTACACCACTGTACTATAATCCGTCTCCGAAATGTTCGTAAACTCGTTGAAGAGATTGAGAGACCTACAAGTTACAATACATATGACTTATGTACAATATTTTTATATAGATACCAAATTTCTGTAGTCAATTTACATCTAAAATTTTAGAATATATTATGTAAGTATAAAAAAAAAACTCGTATTAAATGAGTGTAGGAAAAACATATAGAATCTTAGGCGGAAGTATACAGATTAGTTCCTTAGGTACCTACTTTTTTTTAAAAGGACTGGAAGAACATGCTCGGGAAAAAAATATTATTTTAATATTAAAACGAGCCTGCTAACCTGATGTAGTGTTAACACTAGGCTAAAATATCTAGTCATCTGAATATGAAACGAATATAGTGTGTAGATGATATACGCACGTGTTTGTCTACGTTTGAAAATCCTCGGCAGTTGACGTGACAATTTCTGTTTATATCCCGTGAATGGCACGACTGGACGAAAACGTAAATATTTCTGTCATGCCCAGATGTTTAGCAATAGTGTTAACCACATAATATTATAGAACCGTTCATCTGATCAAATGTTCTGCATCTGATTCAATGTCTTAAACGCATACCTTTATTTTATAAAGTAAATTTATATAACTCGAATTTTTATTCCGAATGGGAGTCGTGTACATCCGTCTCATTCTGAAATCACTTTGGTAACTTTAATGATGAATTTATATAACTAATATGTAGGCTCGTGTGTACGTCCTGGGGTGCGTTCGAAAACTCAACTCGAGTCAACTATAGTCAACCATAGTTGACTGCGTGTCGTTCGAGAAATCAGAGTTAACCCTACGACCACCGTTCGAGAACGTCATGTTATTCACTCCGAGTTAAGTCTTGTTGCCCGAAAGAAATATGTAGGTTATTTGTTACTCTAATGATAATATTATTATCATGTATAGATAACAAGTCATTTTCATTTACATTGAATATAAAGTACCTACGTATAATAATAGTACGATTATAGAGAACATTATTTAATCATATAGGTACGTAATTTAGAGATACATTAGAATCTATATACAGTCGTGTTCGTGACTCGTTGGTTCCTTATCAAAAGGTCTTATCGTTTATTATAAATATTAACGGATTTTCGGAGTAATGTTAATTAAATTCTACTCTACTCTTGTCTGTACTTTACTATAACTACGAATATTCGAACGCACCCCAGTATAGGTTCTACTTACGTCGCAAAACCCATTGACGGACTTTCTTATAGAAATACAGTAAATAATAGTAGGTATGTAATATGTTCATCATGAGGGAGTAAACGATCGAACTACGGCTTATTTCAGAGTGTATTGTGTTGTGCGCGTGTAGAGGGATAGCCAAATGACGTGCTGCCGCATACGGAAGCACGGGGGGGGGGCGTATTCATAGGCGCAAATCGCAGGGGGCTAAGGGGGATTAGCCCCCCCCCAAATTTATAATATATAATAATAATAATATAATAATATAATTTATAATATAGATATAATATACTTATAAAAATCATTAAAACTTTTTGTTAAATTTTAAGATATTTTAAGACGGAGGGGGAGGCTAAATTGAACCGATTTGCACTTATGGGCGTATTCGAATAAAAGTTCTACAAAAAAAAAAAAACCCCCGTAATAACAATATATACTACGACGACTAATTTTCAATTACTTTTGTCCCCCGGTCGATACACGAAATGTAACCGTATTTCACGGACTCGCTCCCGTTTTCGAAAAAATCCAAAATTGAAAAGCGGAAACCTTTGTTGGCGCGTACCGGAACGGCGACGCGTCGGACGTCCGGCTATATACGCAACGCTCTCGCGTCTTATTTATTTGCGCACGGACCTTTGGGACGACGACGAGAAAGAGAACGTATTTTTCGATTAAAAACTCAAGTGAGGTGTGCCCGCGTGAATAAACATTTATACGAGTCGGACGAGGAATTTAATATGCCACCCCTTTTGCGTGACCGATCGACATTTTACCGATAAACCTGCTGACCGGGCCGCCGACGTGCACCACGACCGTACACGATATATCGTATCGTATTTTTACTCGGTTATTTATCTTTAAATCGAAAACCCGACGGAACAATATTTCCTTAACGATTTGTTTACCCTCTGAATGTTATAGCATATATATGCTACCTCAGCCATCCACTCATCATCGATCGTGTCTCGTCATGGTCGTGGTCGTCCGACATCAATTGTGTAAACCGAGCACACGACAGAGTCTCGTCAAAAAAAAAAAAAAAAAAAGGTATATCGTATTTATATATATACAGTGTGTGTTTATGCTAAGAGATACCATTAAATATATTTTCAGATTGATGACCTTGAATTGAAATGGAGTTTTCGGGCGGTAAAAAGGAGTAGGTACCTATACCTATCGAAATCCACATTTCGTGAAAAATGTCAACATTTTAACGCTTTCGGTACGCGCATACATGCGATATAACTAGCTTTTTTTTCTTACTTTCTCCAGATTCGGATAGATAGATTTTTTTTTAATTATTTTCGTTTAAGAAGTTTTTTTCTAATATTACAAAATTGATAAAATTAGAGTACGACTAAATTTTAACGGTATGGATTCATGTTTGTACAATTTCATTCAAAACGGATTATTCGTAAATTCAAATTTAGACGTACTCTAATTTTGTTAATTTTGTAATTAGAAAAAAAACTTCTTATACAAAATTGTTTAAAAAAAAATCTATCCGAATCTGTAGGGAAAATCGGGGTTGCCGTTGAAATGTTCTCAAAATGTGTATTTTGGTACTCCCATTCACTTCCTGCAAACCCCATTTCATTCCGCATGGTCATCAAGCTGAAATATTAAGCGGTACCTCCTAGCGTGAACACACTCTATGTATAGTCGGTAAACTGCACCCCAAAAATAATTTTTAATAACGATTGGTATATTTATAAGTGCAGCCCATAAACTATATAAAATGTACTGCATTTATCAGCCAACACGAAAACCTGTCAAAAGGGTTGCTTTAGAAGAAACCACACCAAATTTCCCAACGGGTTTTTATGATTAACAAAAAAACAAGTTT
This sequence comes from Pemphigus obesinymphae, assembly GCA_025469235.1. Lineage (NCBI taxonomy): Eukaryota > Metazoa > Arthropoda > Insecta > Hemiptera > Aphididae > Pemphigus > Pemphigus obesinymphae. The sequence continues at coordinate 676 of JAIPRL010002427.1, read as the reverse complement.
AGTTAACCCACTCTGCGTGAGCGTGCTGAATTTCCGGTTTTTTTTTTAAACGTATTTTAATTCCATAAACAATTTGTTTAACATACTATACTTAAGTAAAACGAAAAACATCTATCTCCCTGGTAAACAATAATCAACAAACTCGTAACTATGTACTAGTAATTACGGACGAATAGATGGATGAACACGACGGGAGGATATCAGGTGTCTATTAACTCACGTTTAGAAACCTAAATATATTCTATTATAAAAAAAAAATAAATATTTTAAAATTTTTAAATTGTAAACTCTTAAACACGTATTAGATAGAATCAAAATGTATAGATAAAATACTAATATATATAGCGGCACGGTGACAGTGATGAAAATAGGGAAGAAAATAAATCACCCTGCATAATATTTTTACAGATCATCTTAAAAAAATCACGTGTAAAACATAATTTTAATATTATGTAACCAATGTATAGTTTTTATATAATCATGAAAAACACATTTTTATAGTAACAACAACAATAATTGATTGTTCTGCAGTACAACTTGTGTTTTTACCTTAAGGGTCTTCGACAGTAGATTTTTCAAAGCGCTAAAATGGTCTTGGCATTTCCATAAATTGGCCGTGTTAAACTTGTTCAATTTTAATTTTGAAAAAAGTTCTGAATTCGTTATTATATTTTCT